>JAYMTF010000373.1:0-38150 GCA_036897485.1 Pelargonium nanum
CTCTCTCTCTCTCTCTCTCTCTCTCTCTCTCTCTCTCTCTCGTTTAATAAACATCATTCTTGAAAAAGGAGCTTAAATACATTGGGATTTGGGACGTGTACATGAGATTCCCCCCTCCCCCAAAGTGAAAAACATTACATATTAGTATTTTTGTGGGTTGCATAAGTATTGTACACTATGAAAGCATAACTATTTTGTGGACATCATCTTTGCCAGCTCAACATGCTTTTATAGAAACTCTGAGGGAGCGGATGTTCAAGCCAGCCTTGTCAACTATAATTGGTGAAAATACCAGGTACTTTACAAGCTTTAGCTGCCTATTAATCTGATTGAAGGATAACGCCTCATTTTTTGGGGGGAATTATTTAGTTGGTTTTGTTTTAGTTAGTTATAGCTTGATATTTTTTCAGGGTTCCAGTCGTATCACCATCAGATACTGTTGATGTTGCTGCAAAGAAAATGAGAGAGTTGCGGGTTAATTCAGTTATCATAGCGACGGGGAACAGAATTCAGGGGATACTTACGTATTATTCTTTTCTTGGCAGGATTCTATAAGTGTATGTTTGGAATATATTACATTTTCCATTTGATAAATTGTGGTGTTTGCTTGTCCTTATTATCCACCACAGTTCAAAGGATGTCCTTATGAGAGTCGTGGCACCAAATCTGCCTCCTGACCTGACTCTTGTGGAAAAGGTTGTGAATCTCTTATCCTTGTCAAGGTTTTTTTTCTTCTTCTTCATGCAATTGTGTTGTTGTAATGTTGTATTCTGTTCCTCTGTAATGAGTTTAGTTCATTACAATACTATTGGTACTAGCTGTAACTTTCTGGATCTCTTCCAGGCTAGTTCCAGCTCTGTTATTGTCATAATGGCATTACGTGTTGTAAATAATTTTTTCCCTTCTGTTAAGATTTATCGGAAGCTTTACTTTTTTCCATGTTTAGATTTTAGAAGGTTGTTTATTCTTAAAATTACATTACCTCTGTATTTGCTGTTAGAACTTAGAAGTTACTCTGCTAAATAAACTTAGCAAGTGGCAACTGTTATGAAGCTGATATTTTACATAACTGCTCTTGTCATTCAGTGAATTAATATATTTGATCACTTCACATATTGCTCTGATGTGGTAAATTCACTCTGTGCATTGAATTAGTTAGGAACTTGGTGTGTATTATCAAGAAAAAGAAGTGTTTGTTTATTTAATATATCCTTTTGATTATGGTATTCACTTCTCTTTTTATTTTTTTGGTGTGTAATGTTATATACCATTATTAGCAATTTAAAGTTCCAGTTACTTTGTTTTCTCACTCGCTTGCATTTGATGCTTTAGGTAATGACACCAAACCCCGAATGTGCAACGCTGGAGACCTCAATCCTTGATGCTCTGCATATAATGCATGATGGGAAGTTCTTACATCTTCCTGTTGTTGACAAAGGTCAGGAATACTCTCTGAGGTTTTGTTTTGTAATTCTGTTTCAAAATATTTTAAAAATCCCATCAACGGGACAAGTGGCTTAAGGCGCTTGTTTCTCTTGAGTTCTTAGGTTCGAACCTCGGTTGTTACGCTTGCTTATCAAAAAAAAAAAAAAAAAATTAAAAATCTGTTTTGCAGAGGGGTGTGCTGCTGCTTGTATCGACGTCCTACAGATAACTCATGCGGCAATTTCTATGGTAATATTTGTTTCATTTTTGGTGTTTAGTAATGTCTAATTTCTTAAATAATTCAAAACATTTTACTTCTTTCAGAGTTGGCTTTCCACCTTTGAAATTTAAATCAGCTAGTAATTTTTTTATGCAAGTAATTACCTAGTTGATTTGAAGAGGAATGCATAAAATCTAATAGAATTGGTAAACTAGAAAAGTAACACTAGTATTTCGTCAAATTTTTCTGGAGCTCTAAAGGACTTGCTTTATTGGATCTCTGGATTGTTTCTATATGAATTTTATTTTATACATGCTATTTTATGTCTGACATGAATTAGTACATTTCTAGTATGGGGTACCACTAATGTGTAGCTAAGTTTAAGATACCTTATGACTTTCAGTCTTCTAGTGTAGTCAGGTTTTTACTTGGTTATTTTATACATTATCAAGGTTGAGAGTAGCTCTGGGCCTGCTAATGATATGACCAGTACGGTTATGCAAAAGTTTTGGGATTCAGCACTTAATTTAGAGCCTCCAGAGGACTATGACACCCGCAGGTAGAATGTTTGTTTCTTGATATGCTGTTAGTTTGAGATTTAACAAGTTTCATAAATAATCCTGCTAGTTGCTGTTTCCAGTGAACTGTCTGGATTACTGGCGTCCGAAGGTGGGGAAACTGGGAAGTCTTCGTATCCAACTCTTGGCCTTGGAAATTCATTTGCCTTCAAATTTGAGGATCATAAGGGTCGTGTTCACCGTATGACCAATGGTAAGTAGTGGTATGCGGTTCATGAAGTTGAATTAACTGTAAAGATGTCTTAAGTCTTAACTTTACCAAATGCACCAATATTTTTTCCTTTCGGTTTTCTTCAGGTGTTGAAAGTTTAGAGGAGTTAATATCCGGTGTTGTGGAAAGGATTGGTGCTGGTAATGCTCAAGAACGTCCTCAACTTTTGGTGAGTTTTAGCTTGTGTGTGATGTGTTTTGTTGTCATGTACTTCTTTCTAGCACCTTCTGATAATGATACGATTATTTGCTTGCCTTTTCTAGTATGAAGACGACGAAGGAGATAAAGTTCTGCTTTCAACTGATAGCGATCTCATTGGTGCTGTCAGTCATGCTAGATCTGTTGGAATGAAGGTAAGTTATTATGTGTACTTGCTTTGTTGCTACTTGTTAGGGCTTCACTAACTTTTGTACAAGTAAATCTGCAATATATACAATTTCCAGCTGTTTATTCTCAATGATGTCAAGTCACTTCATGAAGTTTGATCTTTAGGTATAAAATTAACTGTCCCAAAGTAATTTTCCATTTTTCATTTTTCGTGAAAATTAAGGATGATTTAGTTAGAGCTAGGTTTTCTTTTGCACCCCACGTGCTCTTGTTGTAACGAACATAGAGAGTGGATATTTTGGGACGGATGGACGCATATAACAGCGGGAAAGGATTAGTGTAGCCATATTGTGTAGTTGATTGAGGTTTTCTTTAGTTGCACAACTAAAGTTGAGGTGGTGTATTCTAACATTGGTTGGCATTTAATTGCAAGAGTTTATTATGAACCAGTTGTTGAGTTAAAAATAATATCACAAAATCAAATCCAAATGTTAGAATATTTATTCATTTAAAACATTTATTGGGTATTAAAATGCATTTGTGACTTGTATGTTCTACTTGTGTAACGTGTTGATTTCTGCGGATCTCGTGTTTCTTTTCAGGTTTTAAGGTTGCATCTTGACTTCTCTGATTCACGCGAAGAGAGAAGTCCAAATGTGGCCGCCACCACAAGCACTGTCCCTAAGAGTGGATTGGTGTCTCTTCAGTCTGGTATTTTAGCAGGTGCAGTGGTTCTAACAAGCATGAGTGTGATGGCCTACTTAAATCGCTCCCAGCAGTGAGGTTTTGTAGCGATTTTTTTTTTGAAGAAAAGATACAGAGGATTGTGATGTTGATAGGGTTCATATGTTTTTTTTTGGGGGTAAATATTGTTCCCATGTAAATGAGGCCATTCCACAGTTATACTATGGAAGTTGGTTTCATTGGGTTTCATTGTCATAGCAACAACGTCAACAGATTATGTTGAGCTATTTATTAGAACTCATATTTATGAAATTTCTTGATTATGCCCAATTTGGAATAACTTCTTACAGATTGAGTCTTAGATCCACCTATTTTCAACGTTTGAGTTGAGATTTCTCAAGTTAATCAAAGTATTAATTTCAGTGAGGCATCTGTGGTTTAAATTAGAGCTGATAGTTTGTGTCGTATCAAGACACGAACACGATATGAAATTAGCATGTATATTTTGTATTCGTGTTCGTGTTGCGCCTCCGAAACACGCACGCACAAAACGCCCAATATGCACCATTAAGGGGTATAATTGTAAATTAGTCTTAATAACGTATCAAACGTGTTGATTCTATCATGCATAATGTGTTGGGTCTTGCAACACGAATTCTAATCGTGTTCTTGTTGAACCGTGCAATAAATAAACTTCGACATGACATGAACATGACATATACCACGAATTGTAAACTCTTGTTTAAATATTGTCAGTCACATCATTTGTAAGAGCATCTACAAATGATGAGTTTGGAAGCTGAAATGTCTGTCTCCTTGCAAAGAGATATATTCTTTTAGTGCCAAGAGAATTGTCATCATCTCATTTTCATGAAAATAGATGTTTTGGTCACACTGTGTGAACACAACCCTACCACCAAAACTACTGTTACTGTAATGAATTTGAGTCAAAGCCCAGTTGCTTTAAAGTTCCTAGAGTTAGATCCACCTCATGCTCTTCCAAGTTCCAAGGTCTTTGAATAATCCACAATGTCATGAAAGATACAACAAACAATAAGCCTTATGTGGCTTTGACACTATGAGACTTTTTTTTTTAAAGGGACACTATGAGACTTTGGAAAGAAGTCTAAGAACTCAAAGTGAAGAGTTGTAAGGATTGTGTATGAATATTAGAATCTTTCATCCTAATTAATATGATAAAATCCAAGGTTTCATATTCAGAAAGAATCCAATAACTCATCAATCAAAAGAATAAGCTATCATTAATAAATACTCGTGCTTATGTTGCACATGTAATCTTCTGTCACGCTTCTTTTCAAAAGGATTTATCTAACATGTGCAACTCATGCATACGTTAAAGTTCATTGAAACTTGTGTTTGTTAATTTAATATTATTTTTTTACTTTAAAAATATATTAAGAAATGTGCAGAAAAAAATAAACAAGTGATGAAAACTTAAAAAACCCGACTTTCAATACCCCTTTTCACGTACAGGGGTTGTTCATGATATACCGTCACATCCAAATTATACGTTTCCTAACAATCTCAACAAGACCCAAATTTATCCATCATGTGTAACAATTAGTAGTTGAGAGGGTTATAGACTAAATAAAATCTGTAAGGTACAATTTGAAGATTAAATTAGTCGAATCCAATTTAAATATTTTTAAAAATAGAAATAAGTCGCTTCAAAAAACAAAAAAAAAACAAAAAAAATTACCGTGGGCCTAATGGGCTGAAATTGGCTTTTAATCTAAAATGATAAATTGAACAAGCAACTGCTAGTAACCGTCGCGTTGGATCTTCTCCAATTCCTCAAACCTCTGTTCATCAAATTCCTCTCTTTCTTCTTCACCAACATATTGTTTCGGTTTCGGTTTCTGTTTCGGTTTCGGTATGTGATTAATTTCTTATCTTCTCTACTATCTACACTTTCTTCATGATTTTGTGTTGTGCTGTGTATAATATTGGTTTATTCGCTAATTTTGTGTATATTTGTGCATTAAAAATGATTGCAATTATCACATCAAAGTGACTGTTTTGATCTAAACCCAGAAAAAAGGATGGAAACAGAGACCGTATCGGATCTTCTTGCCTTGGCAAAATTGTACGGACTTCTCAACAGAAATGGAGCTGATTTCCAAACTGGATCTTCTCAACTCGTAAGCTTTTCCACCATTGTTGTATTGTATATATATTCAGTTTCAATGATCACAGTGTCCATATAGTTCTTGTACCTATATATATGCTTCATCAAGAACCAAAATGATTTGTTTCAGATCAAAATTTGTGATGTTTGTGTTCATGTAATTTTTATCTTTTTTGTGGCATAGCTGGATGAGAAAGCACATCTTTTTCTAAAGAATTTGATGGATGGTGCTGCTAAAAGGGTTCTTCAGAATCATTCTGAGGTACATTAACTCGATCTTGCTTTGTTATTTAATTTCCCGAGAAGCTTGTTTGTCTGATTGTGTGTCGGGTTCTTGTATTTGCAGATCATAGCATCACAAACGGGTGTCCCGAAAGAGACAGGCTCTAGTCAAGTGGAGCTATCGCCTCCTCTTTCTCCAGATATATCGAAACCCATGGACAGTGTCTTTGCTACGCAGAAAGAAGAGCAGCCTCGCGTGAAATCATCAGCTCGTGATCTGATTCGGGCTCTATCTAAATGTAGCATCTCGTCAAACAACCCGGGAAACAGGAGTACTAATTGTCGGGCTTGTGAATGGAGCAGTATGGGAACGGGACAGAAAGTCGAGAAGCTGAACAACCGGGATTCACAGATCCATGTGAACAATAGGGTCATAGCAAGAACACGAGAGCTTCCTAGTCAGAGAATGAGTCGGACTCCTGCACGTAGTGTCAATGCCAAGGTGGAGAAAAAGGGAAGCCGGAACTGTGACTATGTGCATGGATTAAGAGTCCCGTTGAGCAGAGATGATGTGGCCAAGAACCCGCCTATTCCTCTCAAGGTACCTAGTCGGGTTAGTAAGGACAGTACAGTAAAGAATTTAACGGCCCAGAGAGGCAATGATCACAAGCTTAAGTGGAGTAGGCGAACCATTACGCCAACACTGCTGGATCACAAGTTTGGCCAGATCACGGGCTCTCCAGACTCCTTCAGTGATACATCGTCTCAAGAAACGAGTAGCTCTCACAGCAATTCCTATGACGACTCTAGTGCTAGCTTTAGCTCTCAGTACTCTAGCTTAATAAGTGAACAAACCAGTGGTAGTTACAGTGAAAGTGAGGCTTACTCGCCATCAAGCTGCACAAGTGAGCGAACGAGTGGAAGCTATGGCAAAAGCAGCGAGGCCTACTCATCGCCAAGATGGGAAGACAAGTATCACAAAGCAGGTCCAATCCCGAAAAGAAAAGCACACATTGCAAGAGACAGTAGTAGCTCCTCAGCCTCAGCCTCAGCCTCAGATGTAATAAGTTATAGTTCTTATAATCCGAGCCCTTCCCGTGCCAAAGTGCACAAACCAAACAACCGAGGGAAGCCCGAGAAAGTAAAGGCACGGATGAGGGGAGTGAAGAACATGTTCGGGTTTATCTTCCATCCATTTCACAGTAATCATGGTGGTCGGGACCAAAGCAACGAGGGCCTAACGAAATCAAAATCAAGGTGGAAGGGAGTGCAGAAGATGTTTCATTCCTCAAAGAATGGCGAGGTTGGAGACATGAATAGAGCAATACAAAAGTCGGGAAAACAAGGAGCGAAAGGGGAGGGGAAGAAAGACGCGGGACATTTATGGGGGATGCTGGTTCATGTCCGGAAAGCAAAGAAAGAGAAGCCACCAAAAGGCGAAAATGGGGGGAGGTTTGGAGATATAGGCATTGCACAACATAAACAGAAGAAGAAGGTGGATACAAAATTGAAGTGTTGGCAGAAATTTAACCATGGCACCAAAGCAAAGCTGCACAAGAGGATTGGGAGGAACAAGACACCCAAGTTGCAGAGTTAATATATTTTATATATACTTATTATACATTGTGATTGTACACCATTACACATTGTGATTGTACACCATTGGAGATGTTTTTGTTTGTTTTTCATGTCATTATTAATTAAAATTGTGTCTGATTTTGAATTGAGTGATAAAATTCATGTAGCATGGGATGAATCATTAAAGGTGTAGGTTCATACAATCTTTATGAATAACTTGAAGTACAAATTTGAAGCAAAATAAATAATTGGAAGACTTAAATGAAACATTCTATAATTTCTTAACAATATCATTATGAGATGGTTGACCCTCAATTTTTAATAGCATAATGTAATATCGCAGGAGACCTGAAAAGAGCGAAAACGAGATGCACAAAGAGTTGGAAAATACACTCTATTATAATCACGCTAAGTTACAAAGAGGGGAGATGGTTTGGGCAAGTGCTGTCCTCACCTATTTACACTGAAATACATGTAGAATGGACGACTATAATTTAATAATACAAGGGCATTATGAACGGTTAGGATAAAACAAGGACATTCCTACGTATATCTAGACTCTTCTTAAGATTGCTGGAATGGGGGAGAGAAAATCTCTAGAATTTTCTAGGAAGTATGGAGAAACTTGTAACACTCCTTGGACTTGGACTGGATGAATGCAGATTGAGCCTGATCTGCACAGATTGGGCTCCAAAATAATGCAAGCTGTTTGTCACAGCTAATATCTAAAGTAAGAAATTGTTTGATATTTTTTCTTAAATATAAAATATATAAATATGGAAACGTGCAATTAGACTTTTTCTTAAAAATAAAGTAAATAAATATGGGGTAACTCCCCTTGCATAGCCCCTCTTTAAGGTAAGAAATTGTTTGATAAATGTGCAACTAAACTTTCTCTTAAAAATAAAATAAATAAATATGAGTAACTTATCTTTTCATATAACATAACATCTTCCCCTCCACAAGCACTAATATGCTCGCTATTTTTTTTTCAGTAACGAGACATCATACTCGAAGTAACAGTGTTTCTCACTCCCCAAAGGGAGCGTCACCTTAAACCCCACCCCATACCGTCGACAAGGAGGCTTGAACTTGAGACCTCAAAGAAAATTAAAAGTGTTTTTAACCACTATTAGAATTATTAAGATTAATAAGTTTACATGATATTGATGTATTATTGTTGAATGTTATTTTTACTTGATAATTGTTAATTTTTTATTTTTTATAGTATTTCTTTTAATATTAAATTGTTATTTAATAAAAAGACGTGATATGCTTCACTTAGGTGTAAAACTCTTATACGAATCAAATATAACTCCAAAATAAATTGTCTACTAAAAATAATTAAGTGGATATTATCAATTGTTTTTCAGGATGTCTTTGATTTTTGAGATTTGTTTATAAGGTAATAATTTAATTAGCCACGTTAATCAAGGCTTAGCCTATTCTCTTTGACTTTTGAGTCAATTATAATATAATATCCAAATAAAGGATTTATATAATATATATAGTTAAATAAATATAAATTAGACCTTCACATTGTGTGCGTAAATAAAATAATATAGAAATCCTAATTAAAACAGAAGTATAAAAAAAGTGATGTTGTTGTTACCGTTAAGGCGCGTATGAATATACAATAGACAACATAGGAGCCGCTGTTGGGAGCTGAGTTGGTCTCTCTGCAACGGTAAATTAAGCCGCCGAGTTGAGGCCTCAGATTCTGAATCCGCCGCCGATTTGAGCCCAAACAATGGTCGCCGGAGAAGAAGATCAACATACTCTCAGCAGCAACAGAAACAACAACCATTGTGATCTTCTTCGCCCAGTTTCCTCTCGCTCACACGTTAACTACAGGTCCTTTTCTCTTCCTTAGGGTTTGCTAGGGTTTCTGGGTTTCTTTTCTTTTCTCTTCTTGTGTTAGATTGGTTTCTATTTGTTTTGGAACTTTTTTTTTCTTCGCTGAATGGCCTAATGTGGAATTTGTAGTACACTAGTATGGTTAATGCTTTTAGGTTTGAAGACAGAAAATTAATTAGTTTCCTAATTGCTTTGATTTGAATTTAGGGTTTTATTTTGCGTTACTGAAAGATCCTAACTTTATAGGAAGATATGTATATACTTGTACGGAATTGTTGAATATGTTGAAGATCAGTTCTTATTCCCCCAGATTTCACTTTACCAGCCGATGGTATGTGATTTGCTTCGTGCTTTTCAGATTTGCACTATTGGGGAGTTGAAGTGATTTGAGTCTTGAACAAATTGGAATTTTAATTTGATTGTGTAAAACAACTTATCTCTGTTAATGCGAAGCTCGCAAAGTAGGTGCTATTGATTCACTTGTAATGTCTACTCTCCAATTCCCATCCCAATCCCGAAACTGAGAACAAAAATAATGAATAGAGAAAGAATAGGTTACCTCCTAATGCATGTTGCGGAGTTGAATTCACAGCAAGAGTTTCTGATCCCGACATTTTGCTTGATAGAATAATGAAGTTTCTTCCTTAGGCCAATCGTGGATGTTGATGCTCTTAGTCCTAGGCTTACATGTTGCTGCGAAACAGCTTATATGTATGTTTCCTGCTTAAACAGTTTTGCTCCTTGTTAGGAGCAATATTGTTTAAGAACACTTGGTATAGGATGTGGCTATAGAAATGTCTTTTATGCAACTATGTATTCCATAATATAAAGGAGTAAATAAATTTCCATTTATATCATAATGGGTCTGATATGGAGCTTTTCTTAATCCTAGGTTATAAAGGTTTTCCTAGAAATGGACTCAAGTTGCATGCTTCCATATATTCATCAACTATACAAGTATTTCTGATGTGTGTGATTAGATAGTTGTTCTATGATTTCTAGAATCACGATCGTGTTTGAGATATTAGATGATTAGTGTATCTAATGTCGACTAGATATTCTACAATTTCTATGAACTATCGAAGAAACTATAGAAGTAAAACTATGCAAATACATACTTGTGTATGACTATGTTTTTATAATTTCTATTAATTATGAGCTCTTCAAAGTGTTGTATTATTTTTATTTTATTTTTTCGGAATTGCACACATTGTATCACTCAAGAAAGTATCTAGTACTAGTAGTAGCCTTGAAGGCTTTGCTTAAATGACTGAATTCTATAGCTTTTTTATGTTGCAGCTGCGGTTCTTGTGGGTATCAATTAAACTTGAACTCCTGTAATCGGAATACCTCGATAATTGGTTCTAAATATGGGAAATCGATGAAGAAAGGGATTATTTCATTCTTCTCCATTGACGAGAGTCGGTTCATTCAGATTGAAGAACTTAAATGCAGACCCTTCTTCAAGTCGAAGAAGTCATGGGGGTTATTCCAAAGAAGAAGCAAGCTTCTTTGCCGCAAATGTGAGAGCTACATTGGTAATGCTTACCAGGAGAAGAAACCCTCTTCCAGCACCCGACCATTGGGCACCGTACAGTCCCTCTCATGGGGCGGGATTTCTGATAACAAAATATATAATATCAAAATATGCGCTTTACAGCCATCTTCACTGGAGGACGTCGAAGTCTTGACTGTTTAAGATTTAGTCAAGACATTGACGCGGTTGCAGAAAGTGTACAAGTCGCCATGCCATGATAGTTTGAGAAGAGTGCAGAAGTTACAAAGACAAATGCATTATCTATTTGAAGTGTTATTTGATACGGGTTACGGTTTTAGCATCATTTGCAGAATGCAATGGTGGAACATTTTATATTGGCGTTGGGTTACTACTGATCGTGTTTCTGGATAGGTTTTTCACATGTGTGTGTTCTGTTTGGAATGTGAATGTATAGATCTAAGTTTCATATAATATCATACATAATGTTTATTGGTTAGCTAAGACTCGAAATATAATTTATAGGCAAATATTACTTATCTGCAAATTTGTTGAAAGAAAATATCACTGTTTTAGCATTCCAGTTGGTAACAACATTTTATCTAAAATCATATAACCTTTGAATTTCTCAGAATGAGAAAAGGATCCAGAACTGGGGAGCTCGAACTTCTGCAAAAGCTAGCTAGCACCTCCCCGATGGAATAAACGGCCCCTAGAGATACTTTCTTGCAAGAGCACGGACTTTTGTATCAAAATGTGATGATGTAATTCGAGAGCCAGGAAGATATAGAGGATTGAGAAGAACCTGCAAATTTCAAATTACTACTCAGTAGACAATCTCCTCAAAAGTAAAGTTATTCGTGAACATTAATGAAATAATGAGTTAATCAGACAAAATTTATTATGGACAGTAAGAAAGACTGGAGTCGCAATTTCAAGAATCTCCATTTCCATGGAAAATCACTGATCTTTTTCATCAGTTTTATATCCAAAATAACATGGAAAGAAACTTCAGGAACATAACAAATTTCAGAGGGGCTGAAGTCTTTTCCATAAAGTTAGGGTAACTCAAGTCAAAGTTTGAGAAATATTGATCATAAGGGCTCAAGGGCAGCAACTTATTTTAGTATCAGAAATGCGTGGACTGTATCAAATAAATGGAAAGGAGTCGGGTGGGTTTGTATATAAAATGCTTCATCAAAGCAAAAACATCACAGCACTAGCACAAGTTGTAGACAACGATTAATAGTACTTATAAAAAATTGCCAGACCAAATCAAAATCGACAAACAAAGAAAAACTTTCAGAAAGAACTAGGAACTAGAAAAATGCTAGAAGGGCCTAAGAGTACCTCACCTTGATATAAAGCTCATGAACCTCTTGGAAAAAGCTCTTAATCCCATCATCATTACGAGAGTCATGGAGAAGCATAAATCTCGTATGTATAATAAAAGTTAAAGAAAACATCAATACGAGAGTTGTGAACAACATGGAATGACCTTTCATCCACTGAGCCGTGTGTTGTGCCTAAGGATTTACAACAACCAACTGCCTCAGGTGTGAGTGGGATACAAGAAATAAGGCTTATCATCATTGATCTGTTCAGGTTGTTGTATCCCCAACAGATCCAACTTAGCTATCATTCTCTTGATGACAGTTTCGAAAAAAGCTCTTGGGATTCCCATATGATTCCAAAATATTTCTCTAATGAAATTATACCTAAATAGTTTAAGGGAAAATTTTGTCTGCACCTAAAAACTGATTCTCAGAAAACTGAATAGTAGTAGAGCAATGAAATGTAGCCAACATGATACCAAACACAAATCCATACCATATATTCAAATTAATGCACATCTTTCCAAGCAAAGAGTTGTGTTATTCTACGTTTAAGGGATTTTCTTTCATGGTTTCATCTAAGAAATAAAAAATAAATAATAACTATGAAAAGCTAAATACTATATAGGTAAAATTTAGTCATCATATAGAAGGATATGACCAGCCGTAACATACACTGACACCACCAAATCATTAAATCTATCTACTGCTTTCAAAAACCTGCATCAAAATCATAACAGACAAATATTTAGGAGGTAAACATTTAACTATGAGAACAAATAAACTTAACATGACGATAGAAAAATACACCAGGAAGAGAATGTCCTAAGCAATAGAACTCACATGGCACTGGTAGTCCACGCAAGGTCCTGAACAATATCAAGAGCAGCATGCAATACAAATTGGTGTAGCTGAGCAGCATCTTCCTTCTGTCATGAAATGATAGATTCTAGTCAAGTCACCATCACTTATGAGCAGCTTTAAAGACAAGATCCTAAATTCCACCTAGATAAAAGTGACAACTAAAATAAGTAAAAATCTGAACACTGTGGGCACTGACGAACGTTTGTTCAAAAGCACCCCGCTGTAAGCTTTAGCTAATAGTTATATTACTGTTCTCATTCATTAACAATGTTTTCATTGGGATTAGATGATGATTCTTATTCTTTCAGATTTGGTTATCATTATAATTCTGAAAATGTGCTTCGCACTTGAGATTTAGATGACTTATGCTCTCAACTGCACTCCAAGCTTTTGATAGCATTGTTTTGTTCAGTAGACTAAGATATTTTAGTTTTTAATGTAGGGTTCTAACGTAACACATTTGTGCCTGCACTAAGTTTGAGCTGCTAGGAGCCTAGGATAGAGGTTTTTTATTATTTATTTATTGAAAATCATTTTAAAGTATGTAATGATCAACTCTTTCAAAACTGAATATTCTTAATATTTCTGAAATGCGCAGTTCGTTTTATTGCAGCATACCATAAATTTCGCTTCGCAATGCCTTTTAAGCAAAAATAAGGTTTCAATTTTTCAGAAATAACGTTACTTTGATGTATTAAATTCTGATGTGTTGTGATTAATATCAGAAATTCTACATTCTAGTAATTTTTTAAGGAAAAGTAGAATGTTAATAAAATCTTGGTGGTTTTTTTACTAGGCATAAATCAGGATAAGATGTCAAATAAAACAAACTAAAGATGAACTGCTTACAAAAAAAAGAAAAAGGACAACTATGCAAAAGAGGCAAGGCCACATACCCCGAATATGGTGTACACCTTAAAACATAACTCAAGCAACAACCAAACATAAACATGAGTACACCAACCACTTCATAATTTGAAGTTTCTACTGATCAAAGTAACAAAGCTCAGAGAATAAATATTTGTCACCGACCATAATTTAGAATTCATACTTTAGCTGCAGAGCCAATTTCAGTTTCGTATATAGGGATGTCATTTCTGCTGACAATGATAAAACAAGCAGTGGTTGCCATTTCTGCACTCCAGAAAATATTATGTGAACTGCATGCAGACAGAAAAGAGTTTCATCACAATGTGCTCGCGCGCGCACACACACACAAAATATCCAAAAAACTAACATCAAATTAGAGGAAGCTAACTATGAAAGAGAATAATATTAAGATGTATGAAAGAGCACCGAAACTCATATAGACTTCAAGAATATTTCTAGTATCAGATTTGATGCATTTTTGGCATTTGGGAAAGAATAGTCCACAAGAAAGGCACGCAATCAGGGGTGGACACAGGAATTTTAGTATGTGGTGTCAAAAATATAATCTTGAACTTATTTTGGGGTGTCAATTTATTGAAAAAGAACTTTTAAGACTAAATACAACTATAAAAACCAGTTTTTTTTCCACAAAAATATGGGGTCAAGTGAACATGCTAGTAAATTACCTCAATGACATAACAAATTGCTAGGAACAATCAGTTCTTAATTCAAATTCTCATACTTCCAATCTTCAAATAATGAAGTAAAATTTCTACTTCAAAAAAACTAGTTTCCGCCCAAAATAAATATCACAATAACAAAATAACATTCATCAT
Organism: Pelargonium nanum; assembly: GCA_036897485.1. Classification (NCBI taxonomy): domain Eukaryota; kingdom Viridiplantae; phylum Streptophyta; class Magnoliopsida; order Geraniales; family Geraniaceae; genus Pelargonium; species Pelargonium nanum. The sequence continues at coordinate 14,651 of JAYMTF010000373.1, forward strand.
CCTCCAAATCATTATAACATATACAAAAAGAAACAAGGCATTCAAATAAAGGGGCCTGAAAACCAAGGTGATATTCTTACTAATTCAAACACATTCCACATCATAGAAAAAGTAGCTCAACTTTCCTCCAAATCTCTCACATTTTCACAAATTCATGTCACCGATAAAAAAAAATAGTGGTAAAGATGTTCTCAATTTCATCAGTAAGAGCAGAAATGAAACAGAAAAAAAAGAAGCATAGATCTTTCAGGAGTTAGATCAGACAATTGAATCGAACACAAATAACAAATATTAGGTCAATGAAGTAAGCAATCAGACGAGCATAGTGAAGGAAGGAGATGGAGAAAAGCACCGGATCGAACCTGGTTTTTGCAGACACTCGGAGACCAAAGCAAAACCAAAATTCAGAGAGATTCTTTTCTTTTTTGGTTAAAATGAAAATAAATGTGGAAATGCCTGAGGCTCTGTTTGGGCCTTTGGGTCTGGCCCAAATATACGACTAAAATTCGGTCTATCAAATTGGAGATGGTAATTCATGCCATAAAAATACAAAATTTTACAATCCCTGTTAGAGATCTCAGAATGTTTAACTCGTGTCGTGTTCATATTAGTCTATGACACCCATGCACGACACGCATGCTTAAAGACATGATTTTTTTTAATCTCAAACAGTAGATATATCTAAATAACCATATCAGAATGAAACAGAGGAACTAAAATGTCTGGGTAATGGAACCTCATCCAATTTACACAATCTGACACAGAATCCGACGACCTATCAAGAGCATGAGTTACTCGGTTCGCAGACCGACCAATAAATTGAATTGATCCCAAACACAGTGACCCCCACCCGCACACTTTACCCGAATGGTCTCGGATCACCCAACCTGCCCCACCAATATACTTCTCTCTAAAAATAGCCCCGTCAACGTTTAATTTAATCTGACCTCTTGGTGGCCGAATCTAGCCAACTCCCGACGTCCCACAACATGATCCGCCACGTCCCCTACTTCTCCGACAGACTCCACATGCCTCCCAACTTCAGCCACCGACCCTGACACCCCAACCATTATAAGTTAATTTTATCAGAGTGTTAAACGTGTTGAGCCGTGTTGTGTTAAATTTGTTGGTACAGTGCATAATATATTGGACCATATTCGTATCGTGTCTGTGTTTTGTTTGTAAACGTGGCGTATTCGTGTAGATACGTACCTCTATAGTACAGGAGACTTGATCATTTTTAGTCTCTTATCTATTTCGACTTTGAGAGACTTCTACAACCGATTCTAGATTCTCTCTCTCAAATCATTATTTAGGTTCTCATTTCCATTGCATTGCTGCGATTCTGAGAGAGAAACAAATCAGAAACTAAATATTTTGTGATAATCTTCCTCTCCGAACTCTACCAGTAGATCTTAAATCAATCTTCTTCTTTCCCAACTTGGACACCATCAAGTAGGTATGTTCCTTTACCTTTTTTCACTTTCACTTTCATTTGACTGTTTAATGTTTTGGATAATACTAAGATTAAGGTTAATTTATATGACTATTGCATTTCTGTTTCTTTTCTGAGATTTCCAGAAATCACAAATGGCTTCTATGGCTATGGCCAATGCCCTTTTCTTATTTGGCACATCACTGTTAACCAAAATAACCCATTTCTGCAATTTCAATTTTGAAAGCTTATCTGCCAACAAAATGTCTCATTTTGATTGAACTGAGGGTTTCAGAATGGCAGTGTTTTACCAGAATGTTTCTTATGAGAATGATTTGTTCCTCTTATTACTTTGATTTTTGAAATTGCTTCTGTTTTTGGGTTTTGGGTCTCAAATCTGCAAATGGGACTCAATTATATTTTTAGCTAGTTAACTTAAATGATATTTGCTTAATATGATTTAAATAAAAGTAGAGGGAAGGCAAGTCAACAATGATGTGCTTCTTTTTTCAAAAATGGGACCTATTATTAGACAAATCTACAACTCTATGCAAGTTGTAACAGTGACATGCAAATTAGGCTCTTTCTCTTCCTTATCCTTTTCCATTTCTGCAACTTCTCATTCACTCATTTCCATTGCATCTTAACCCTAATTCATAATATATTGAATCATGTTTAGTTATCGTATTGCAGCAAATACTGGAGAACCAAACATGTTTAGTTATCGTATTGTATCGGTATTAAGTCTACAGCACATGCACGTACGACACACACTTAAAGATATAATTGTAAATTAATCCTAACAAAGTGTGAAACGTGTTGTGTCGTGTTCTGCCAAACATATTGGATATATCGTGTCAAACGTGTTAGTTCTAACGTTCATAATATATTGAATCATGTTCGTATCAATCTTGTTGTGTCAACACGGCCCGCTTAGTTACAACTTTAATTTTGTCGTGTTTGTGTCTTGTGTTCGTAAACGTCACATATGTCGACTTTGAGATACATCTTAAACCGATTCTAAATTCTCTTTCTCTTAAATCGTTATTTTAGATTCTCATTTCCATTGCATTGCAGCGATTCTGAGAGAGAAACAAATCCGAGACTAAATATTTTGTGATAATATACCTCTCTGAACTCTACCAGTAGATCTAAAGTCAATCTTCTTCTTTCCCAACCTGGACACCATCAAGTATGTATGTTCCTTTACCTTCTTGCACTTTCATTTGACTGTTTAGTGTTTTGGATAACACTAAGATTAAGGTTAATTTATTTGACTATTGCATTTCTGTTGCTTTTCTGAGATTTCCAGAAATCACAAATGGCCTCTATGGCCAATGCACTTTCTTATTTGGCACATCACTGTTAACCAAAATAACCCATTTCTGCAATTTCCATTTTGAAAGCTTATCTGCCAAATAAATGTCTCATTTTTTATTGAACTGAGGGTTTCAGTGGCAGTGTTTTACCAAAATGTTTCTTATGAGAATGATTTGTTACTCTTATTACTTTGATTTTAGAAATTAGTTCTGTTTTTGGGTTTTGGGTCTCAATTCTGCAAATGGGACTCAATTATATTTTCTGCTAGTTAACTCAAATGATATTTGCTTAATATGATTTAAATAAAAGTAGAGGGAAGACAAGTCAACAATGGTGTGTTTCTTTTGTGAAAAATGGGACCTATTATTAGACAAATCTACAACTCTATGCAAGTAGTAACAGTGACATGCAAATTAGGCTCTTTCTCTTCCTTATCCTTTTCCATTTCTGCAACTTCTCATTCGCTCATTTCCATTGCATTGCAGCAAATTCTGAGAGTAAGAGAAAGAGAGAACTTAACCCTAATTCATTGATTTCTAATGGAGGCTGTTGGAGGAGCTTTATTGAGTGTTTCCTTTGAAAAGTTGTTTGAAAAGTTGTTTTCTTTATCATTTTCAAGGGAAAAGAAGGTCCGGGCTCAACTGGACAAGTGGGAGGCTATGCTGCCGATGATCCATGCAGCTCTTGAAGACGCCGAGGACAAGCAGAGCACAAGCCGGGTGGTGGAGATCTCGATGAGGGAGCTCAGAGACTTGGTCTATGATTTGGAGGATCTAGTGGACGAGTTTTCAACTGAAGATTTGCATCTCAAATTGAAGGATAAACAGCAAGCTTCTGCTGCTCTGGCCAGCAGTAGCAGTGTTAGGGTAAGAAATTTCATACCTTCCTTCTTTACTGGTGGAAGTAGTGGTGGTGTTGAGTTTGATTATGCTGAGATGGGATCCAAATTAGAGGAGCTCACTGAAAGAATGGAAGCAATTTGTAGTCAGAAGAGGAACTTTAATTTTGGGGGTGGACTTGTTGGGGGAGGAAGAGGACGAGGAAGATCTGATAATACAACAAGAAATCAAAGGATAGAAAGTACTTCTATTTCTGATCGTCATGTTTTTGGGAGGGACAATGATAAACAGGCTATTCTTGATTTGGTGTTGGCTGGTGGTGGTGGAGTTTCTGTGATTCCGATTCAGGGCATGGGAGGGTTGGGGAAGACAACTTTGGCTCAACTAGTATACAACGATGAGAGAGTGGTGGTTCACTTTGATCTCAAAGCTTGGGTTTGTGTTTCCGACACTTTTGACATTCCCAGTATAACTAAAACTATTTTACAATATGTTTGTGGAGGGAGTGGATCGGAGGGCATAACTTTAGATCAGATTCAAGTCGAGTTGAAGAAGACTCTGTCTGGGAAGAAATTTCTGATCGTTTTAGATGATGTTTGGAACGAGAATTACCAAGATTGGACAGATCTTTGCAAGCCGTTTGAAGAAGGTGCTCCAGGAAGTAAGATTATAGTCACAACTCGCAATCAAGAAGTTGCAAGAATGATGGGGACTGCTCATTGTTTTCATGGTTTAGAAGAGCTATCGTTTGATGATTGCCTTTCTTTGTTTTGCCAACACGCCTTGGGAGCAACTAATTTTGATGGCCACCTAAATCTAAAAGACATCGGCGAGAAGATAGTAACAAAATGTAGCGGCTTGCCCCTTGCAGCAAAGACTCTTGGCGGTATGTTAAATACAAAGTTGGATCTTGATGAATGGCTGGAGATACTAGAAAGTCGGATTTGGGATTTGCCAAAAGATAAAAATTATATCCTTCCAGCTTTAAGATTGAGCTATTGTCACCTCCCTTCTCATTTGAAGCAATGTTTTGCGTATTGTGCCATATTTCCCAAGGACTATGAATTCGACATGTATGGATTAGTCCAGTTATGGATGGCCGGAGGCTTTCTATTGCAATCGAATAGGAAGAAGCATTTAGAAGACGTAGGAATTGCATATTTTGGCGACCTATTGTCAAGGTCATTTTTTCAACAATCAAGCACACGTGGAAAATTTGTGATGCATGATCTCATTCATGATCTCGCCGAGCGTGTTGCTGGGGACATATGCTTCAATTAGGATGTTCATTTGGACAGACTTGAACATTCTCCAACTTTTCAAAAGGTACGATATTCATCTTTTATCCAACGTCCATACGAAGTCTCAAGAAGATTTGGAGTTTTTGATCGTGAAGTAAAAGGTCTGCGAACATTATTGGCGCTGTCTATTAATGTATCATATGATGGAAATTGGATATCTAATGTTGTTTTGAATAAATTGTTGTTAAAGCTCATATGCTTGAGAACACTGTCTTTAAGTGGCTACAAGATAAAGGAAGTACCTGACTCGGTCAGTGGTTTGAAGCACTTAAGGTACCTGAATTTATCAAAAACTGATATCAGTTTGCTACCTGATTTTGTTTGTTCTCTGTTGAACTTGCAAACACTGTTGTTAAGAGAATGCAAGGAACTTGAGAAGTTGCCTACAAGCATTGGAAATCTACTTAACTTGTGCCATCTTGATATCAGTAGAACAAATAAGTTGAAAGAGATGCCTGTGGGAATTGGTAATTTGACGAATATTCGAGCTTTGACAAAATTCATTGTGGGAGTGGAAGGAGGTGGCAGACTCAACATAAGAGAGCTGAAAGATCTTTCACAACTTAAGGGAGAGCTTTCCATTCAAGGGTTGCACAACGTGGAGGACTTTCAACAGGCAGAAGAGGCTGATTTGAAGGGCAAGAAGGGTCTTGAAAGGTTGGTGATGGAATGGAACCGTAATTTGAATGAGGAAGTAGACTCAGATGTTGCCGCAAAGGTTCTTGAGTTGTTACAGCCCCATGGAGATCTAAAAAGTCTTGCAATTAAGTTCTACAATGGAAGAGAGTTCCCATCATGGATAGGAGATCCTCTGTTGATGAGTCATATGGTGGAGTTGGAGCTGTGTAATTGTTGGAATAGTACATCATTACCATCTCTTGGAAGACTACCTTTGCTCAAGCACTTGATTATAGATGGGATGGTAGAAGTTGAGAGGGTAGGTTTTGAATTCTACAATAGTGATTCGGCTTTTATGGCATTGGAGACTCTTAAGTTTGAGAATATGCGGGGATGGGAATGGTGTTTATCTGAAGGAGAAGGTGCAGGCAGATTCCCTCGTCTTCGTTCTCTTGCGATATCAAATTGTTTAGTGGCAAAAGGTGTTCTCATCCTTCCGTCTCTTTGTGAATTAAAATTAAAAGGATGTAATGTGTCCCTTCTAAGATGTATGACTGGCATCACCTCCCTCAAAACCTTAAGTCTTGAGAGAATGTCAGGGCTTTGTTGTCTAGATCAAAAATTTGGGCAGGCACTTGAATATCTCGAAATTTGTTCTTGTGAGGACCTTACATCTTTGTGGCAGAGTGGAACTGGGATTGAAGAACACTTTACACGTATGAGAAGTTTGGTGGTAAGAAGGTGTCCCCAGCTTGTATCTCTTTTCACAGCATCAACAATAAAGAAGATGGTGTCTCTTGAAAAGGTGCATGTGGAAGAATGTCCGAAAATTATGTCGATTCTGATTGAGCAGCAGGAGGAGGAGGGGAATGATGAGATTGGTTTTCCATTGAAGCTGAGACATGTTGAGCTTGTGGATTGTGGGGATAAGTTTATACAGTTTATGGTGAATGGGCTAATGATGAGGCTGCATGATGGTGCTAACTGTGTTGTTGATCACTTGGAGATCAGAAGTTGTGATTCTATCCAACACTTGGAAATTACAAGCACAAGAGGAGGCAATAAGCTGAAAAGTTTGACAATTTCTAATAGTAGAAATTTGGTGTCACTATGTAATTCTGAACAGGGCGTTAGTAATGTTGAAATTGAAGAGCTGACTATGAGGAATTGTCCATCTCTGACGATAGACGGAATGAAGTTAGTTGTTGCTGCTGCAGTTCAGTTTATTTGGATTGAGAATTGCAGCCAATTAGAGTCAGCTGCAGAGGAGAGCATTATGTCGTCAACATCCACTCTAGTTGCAGATATTAGTATATGGGGGTGTCCAAATCTGAAAAGGTTGCCAGATAGCCTTCACAGCCTCACAAATCTCACTTACTTGTCGTTATTAGAATGTGGTGGTTTAGAGTGCTTCCCAGAAAATGGATTGCCCATCCCAAACCTCAATTCCTTGTACATCGTAGATTGCTGGAATCTAAAGAGTCTGCCAAAAAATATGCATTGCCTCACATCTCTTAAAACATTAGAAATGTGTGGTTGTCCAGGTGTGAAATTCTTTACCGAGGAAGAAGGGGGTTTGCCTCCTCCTAATCTTATTCATCTTACAATAAGTTATTGTTCAAATCTGAAGCAGTCGATGTCAGAGTGGGGCTTCCACACTCTCACCTCTCTTCAAGAGTTAAGTATAGAAGGAGTCCCTCAACTGCCAGAAGATGAGCCTACTCTAACCACTACTTAACAGCTTCCCACTACTCTGAGGACTCTTTGGATTGGTGAATTCAAGAATGTGGAATCCATAACTTCATCTTCATGGGGAATCCAAAACATCGTCTCTCTCAGATCATTACGGCTTTGGAACTGCCCTAAGCTCAGGTACTTGCTGAAGGAACGTCTCCCTCCCACACTTGAAGTGCTAGAGATCACCGAATGTCCAATTCTTTTCGAGAATTACACAGAGGGAAAAGGACAATATTGGGACCTCATCTCTCTCATCCCCAAGGTTATGATTGAGAGCCCAGACATGTATGGTGAGCATTCCTTGAACTTTATTGCAACTGTTTCTAAATATCTCTAACAATAACCTCTTTAATTTCATTCATATCGTGCCTCTTTTGATCTTGATCACCACATTTGAACTCTCCTCCTTCTCTACACTTTCAGATCTTTAATTACACACAGAGCTGCCCTTCATTAATCTTGCCAACCACATGACAGATAAAAAAGAAGTCATTTTCAAGCTTCATTTGTCTATTTGCTGCTCTTTTAATTGTCAATTGTCTTTTGTCTTCTCAATATCATTTCATATCATACATAAGGGTTTTGGCTTCTCATACTACAGGCTCCACCCTATTTGTTAGGTTTGGTTTTCGTATTTATATTTAACTTGTTTTTGATCCGTGGAAGAACAGATGAGGCCGGGGCTGTTGAACCTTCAAATTTATATTTAACTTGTTGTTTTCATATATTACTAACTCTATTCCTATTAGCTTGTGTAACACTTAGCCTCATATTTGGTCTTGTTGATTTGACTGATTGTAGTTGCAAGACTACGGGCAGGCAACAGTTGATTCTGAACAATTGCTTTTGTGGTTCCAATCATCATAGTTGCAGTTACTATCGATGAGGAAGAAGAAATAGCTGACCATATAGCAATCTTGTAGATGAGAATATGGGATATGAATTTGGAAGTGTTTACTTATCAGAGATTGTATGTTTGGATTTGGTGTAATGAATCCAAATTCAAGCTTTCGTTTAGTTAATATATTATTTGTTCTTTGATCCTTTTCAAGGCCATTAGAAGATGTAATGATTCGTATAGCAATACATATATATATATATATATTCACTTGTATTGTATATACCACTGTAATATATTTTTTTCAATGGTTGTTCCTTACTTCAAAGTTTTTTCTTGGACTGCAAGTACTTGAAGAAGATAGACTGTATTAGTACTTGTTTCCTAATATATTTTAGTACTTGTTTCCTTATTGTGTAGGACTAATACTTGTTTCTTAACTTGCGTAAAATTGAGATTAGCTTCTATATAAATAGGAGACTTCCCATTGTAACTCATAGGTTTCATAATACACATAAGAGTGTGAACAATAGTCATGATTTTCATCAAGATATATTATGCTGTATGTTTTATTTTTAGTATGAATCCAAACTCGAACTCTACTTGTTTTAAGAAATTGTTCTTGGTACCGATCCAGGCCATCAGAAGATTCCTACAAATGGTAGAGCCGTTTGAGTCCATTCAAAGAAGATAGACTATATTAGGTGGAATATTATATCCGGGATAAGGTTTCATATACACGTCCTCAGTAAGATCTCCATTTAAGAAACCGTTTTTGACATCATCGGAAACAAAGTTCACCTCTTAAGTGTAGCAATGGCAATAAGAGTCCACTTATTTTGTGTTATTGCAAAAATGTATGCATGACTCTCTCCCAGTCCGAAGTAATTTGGTACTGAGAAGTATTATAGACTCGGAGTTTTGTGCAAGATGCACATCAGTTACTTCTCCTAGATTGTGAAGTAACTAACACCTGATCAGAACTACCAATAATCAAAGAAGTTGATGGCACGAGAATCACCATCCAAAAACACCATAATGCGGCTTTTTTTTTCTTTCAAAAAATGAAAATGTCTATATACATTAGTATTCAACCCAGTTAATGTCCAAATCTTGCAAAGTTGTGAGCCATTTTTGTTTATCCTCAGAAACAAAGGCTTTAGATGGAGTCTTATTCTCTTCACCTTGTTCAGGATCAGAACACGACGACAGGACACGTTCAAATTTATTATCCTTTGCAAGATTAGCATTTCTGTTGGGGCGCCTAACCTTGAGCGATAATAGCTGTGAAACTTCAAGAAGTCCTCCCCATTTCTCCAATGCCCGAGCTATGTCATACCGCCCTGTACAAGTTCTCCAAAAGTTTAGTACAACTGAAACTACAATGGTAAAACATTTCTGTATGATGAATGTAATTGGTTAAGTAAAGCTAAAAATTAACCGGTCCTATCTCAACTATAGCCAATCCCAATCGATCCTGATGTTTTGGTTTCTAAGTACATTGTAAAGACTGTTCCAAAAGATCATAAGAGCCAAACACATTTTCCGAAATGTACTGGAAATAAAACATTTGGGAGCAAGGAAAAAGCTTTTCTAAGTGGAGAGCCTTCTATTTATCGTGAACATAAAATCATAACTGCAGGTGGAGATGCATGTTCTACCTGCACGCTCAAAAGATTTTCTACTGGGCATGAACGAAGGGTCCATTCCCCAGTGCTGCTGGAATCGCCTAATCTGTACCATGAAAAATGAATGATGTTAAATCTATGGAATAAATTTGCTTCCATAAACAAAAGATTAATTAGGATAATAGACTGATTCTTTTTTATTTATTTTTATAAGACAAAATTCAGGAAACATCTGACTACTATGTCTAAAATAAGGCCTGGGATAAGGGAACAGAAACTAAATTAACATAACATTAGGCACAACTTATAACCAAGTTTAGTAGCCTACCTCTCCCTCCAAATTCTCAATGCTGTCCCAGTAACCCTTTGGTTTGCGGTATTTGTAAGCAAGGGAGAGATTCATCAATGATGCAATCCTTCTAAATCCACCCATGCGAGTAATTGCCTTCTCAATGTCCGCCCTTCCATGTATACGAAGTTGTTTTCTCATAGGCATAAATCCTTCTTGCCCGTGTTCTGAAATAAATTTCAGGAGCTCTGCTTTCAGAATTTCAATATCCCTCTGCAAGCCTGGAACCCTGGGCCTTTGTCTCGATGATTTCGGGCTATTTGGAACAGAAACCTGAGTTGCTTCCTCACTACACTCATCATCGCTCTCACTGCTGGATGAGGCAACCATTTCTTCTGAAGATTGTTTGTTCTCACAAGAGTCCACCGAGTTCACTGCTTCTCTTATGGGCCTTTTCTCAATATAATCTCGAATTGCACATAAATTTGATGGTAGATCTTCGTATACAACCTACAGGTGTAAAGACATTATCCATGATTATCTTTCCTGAAAGGTCTTGAAAAAGTTATAATTGCAACAAAAACAAAAGAAGCTCCGTTCTCATCAAACTAACAGCTTCTTTAAAAACCTAGATAGAGCATGGAAGATTAACTATACTACTCAAAATAAATGAAAGCTATGAATCACAGGCATAAGATATTAACAGCTAAGATGGCTAAATAAACAAAATATGGCTTATGACAGGGAAGTGACTAGAACCTTTTCCTAGATTTGCACATGATAATTTATTTTGTTATATTATTGTAAAAAAAAAATATGCAACTTAGAATCATTTAGTCTAAGCTAGAGAAGAAAAATTGTGGTTCACATAAGAGATTCCATTTTTTTTATATTTATTGTTAAAAGTCCTTATGGATGTTCTACTTAGAGTCTTATTCTTCATCATCTTTTCTATATATGCCCAACAGTATAGGACAAATAATGGATCTATTACTTCAAGAGGAATTTTTCTCAATATATAGGGCCTTTAATCCATCCTTTATATTTCCATAGACAAATGATATCCAAAATAAAATGTTAAGCTACTTGGCTCAGATGAATCCAAGCAATAGGCAAATTTAACTGCAAGCACCACAAAAGGAAAGATTAAAAACCTCTTCCATGATAGCCTCGGAAAGAAAGGTGTCTTTGTGCATTTTTGACTCGACAGTGTACTTCAATAGTGTATGATGACTTCCAAATGGCTCCAGAAGCCATTTTCCCTGAAATGAGTCAAAGTCACCTTCAACCTGCTCAAAACTAATCTCCTGTTCAAGATGTTCACACAGATCCAGAACCACACGTGCATGAAGTACCATATATAATAGCCCTTTGCAGCCTTCCTGCAAGAAGAAGACACATAAAGAAAGTTCTTGTAATTAAGAGAAAATGTTGACGCCATCACATGATTGATGTATTGGTCTCAAAATATCTCCAACTGTAACACTGTAGGTAAATATACCCATCAACATATCCAAAGTTTTTATGAAGCACCATTTATAGTATTGTTTTTTTAGCTATTTGTATTTACATTTTTCCATCTAATCATTTCTCCATGTCTATCATAGCTGCTTCTACTATATAGGCCTTCTACGATTATATATTAATTCTCGATTCATGTCAAAATGGCCTTACGCAAATGCTTGGACATATAAAATATGCCTTCAGCCAAAAAAATCATTTATTCATGAATTTCATTGGGGAATAAAAAAGAAAAGGAAAAAGGAGCAGTTGAACCTATCTGCTAATAAAATCTTGCATGTACCTGCAGAATGCGAACTCTGTTGTTTTCTCTTGACAAAACCTTACTAATAGCCAAATTTGGAACTATCCTGCAATAATTAGCGTGATGAAACAGATTCAGGATAAAATAGATTGATAGGTAAAACAAAACGGGCTCAAGGTGCCGGTGAAATTACATAACCCTCTAAATTAACATTCACTTTATTTTAGACTGCCTTGTAAGTTGGAAGGAATATTCTACATGGTAGCTTTGCGGCCAGGCTATATTATATGGCACTAGATATTGAGCTCCAAAGAGGTTGCAAAGCCATAAGACGGGGGTACCATAGATGAGAATGCTTAGGTTGATGCGCGGCAACACTAGAAATGATAATATTAAAGTAGGACTATTTGAGGAAGAGTTGGGGTAGCGTCAATTGATGACAAGATGCAAGAAAGCCGTTTAAGGTGGTTTGGAATTGTGGAGTGTATGGAGATTAGTGATCATGAGAGGAAAGGTGAGACAACTCAGATAGGAGAAACTAAAATGACATGTAAAGAAGTAGAGAGAAAAGACATGATAACACAAGGCTTAGCTGAGGATCCCAAGAGTTTTGCTAAAAGTAAACTAAGATCTTCAAAGCCTAGGGATTACAGTTACATCGACATGGTAAATGACAACATTCTTATTAATGAACATACTCGGTAAAGCTATATGTGAGCATGAAACAAAATCATCTCTATCTTCAAGCTCGTGATGGTTTGATATTCATGCAAAATCTTGAACACATTATAATTTTTTATAGAGAAATTGTCTCTTGTTATAACTTGGGGTCTATGCTATGTTGACACTTGACACAAACATGAGTTCTGAAATATATGGGGATCAATACAGGTTGTTTTATGAATTTATGACATTGTTCCCCGCAGTCATACAGACATGTAAATGAACATATTTGTAGGTGAAGTCTCTGGTCAGGATCCAAAAACACCAATTGAAGCAGTAAAAATTACTTCAACTTTACTGGAAAAGAGAGTTGTAAGTGATCTTCTCATGCTGGGTAAAAGCCTAGTATAGTAAGAAAATGAAAAAATAAACAAATAAACCTAGTCCAGCCAGATGAGTTCTAAGCCATTTTTAGGTTTGACTACAGTGACCAGCCAGAATAACTCTTAATCTTGGATCAAAGATGCAAGGTTAGGAAATAACCTAACTCTTATGAAGTTCCTCAAGTTCATGAGATACAAAAAGAGAATCTAAGAAAGAAGAAGAAACTTAAAAGATCACTGATATCAAATTTTAAACTTCAGGAATTGAAAAGGCTATGAAGGGAAGTTTAGCTCTTGTGTCACTCACAAAGTAATACTTGGCAGTTCATGGAACAGAAATATATTACTTACTCAGGAAGACTCTCATAAGCAGTCAAAATATTCCAAACTTCACGAACAGGTGCTTTTACAGTTATGCTAGCAACAACGCAGCGATGAACACCTCCATTTTCCTTCATTACAAAACCATATCATCAGCAAATGCTTAACAAAAGTGGCTTAGCCATGTGAGAATAACCATGTAGAGTCAATCAGTTACCAATAGGCCATCAAATCTACGGAGATGAACTTCATCCACCATGGAAGGCTTATCAAGTCCGCAAACTTTACCAAAAACACCCCAGCTACTGTTCATCTCTCCAGAAGATGGGAGCAAGGGAGCAAAACTGGGGCTGCCATTGTTCCCCTTGAACTCTAGGATCGTTTTCTCTTTCCCTCTTACAGAACCATCCAAGTCTTGACCATTTAAACTATGAACAGCTGAGGATGATGTACCCAATGAGCTTTCCGAAATTAGCAACTTTTGATTTCCTTCATAATTCCTTTCAGCCTTACAAGCCAAGGCCTGAAGATTCTTAGGAAGATCTGACCTGATAATCCTCTCCAACAGAATGGCTGGGACATTGAATCTTGGTATAACATTGACCTCATAAGATAAAGTTGTGATGATGGATCTGCAATGCGTAGTAATTCAGAAAGGAAACTCGAAAGGCATACAACTTGAAATGTGAATATGTGACTTTGCACAAGTTCTTTTAACATATCATGAGGATAAATGAGAATATGTGATATCAGGAAAAAGAGATATGCAGTATATAAAGAATATATATCTTCAATGTAAGAATGTAAGCTTTCTTACTGAATACACATATTCTACCTTTCTCCAGATTTTATGGACCACTTCCCCTCAAACTTGTTAAAGTCACCATCAACCATGGAAAAGCGGAGTTCGCGATCATTAACCTGAACTATAAACAAAAGCCTTTAAATTTGCAATTGAGACAGGACCAGATATGAACAACATGCATTGAAAATCAGCTATTAATGCTGTTAACTTTTAATATTGGGCTACACACAATGGCTTGAGTTTCCACTCCTAAACGGCAAACATTTTTAGTAGGATTTGGTTTCAACCATTATATGTATTTAATTCACTTTATATTTATAACACTCCCCTCACATGCGAGCCTCACGTTTTCCTTTTAGACTTGTGCATGCTCAATCCTAAATTGGCACTCCCCCTCACGTGCAGGTATATTCCTTCTATGTGTGTATCACTGCAGGCATGTCCTGCAAGTGAGCCGGAGACCACAGGAGGAAGCAATATAATCGGGCCCAGGCCTGGATCGAAAACCAGCTTTGGTACCATGTGAAGTTGAGAGAAAAGGATTCATATCATTCACACTGGTTGAAACACAATTTTAGTACATATGGAGTCTATCAAGATCAATCAAAGATCCCAAGAATCAGCTCAATCTAGATAAAACATGATCCCTAAAAATGTGCTGATCAGTCTTATATCTCCTAATTTTCTGCCACTCCAACAACCATTGTCTCCTCATTTCCAGCCACTCTTACAAATGATGAGTCAAATTTTCAGAGACATGCAGGCATTGGCATAGTATCAGACCAAGCAACAGATTAAACATTAAAAGGACATAAAAATCTAAAACATATCAAACAATGCTACCAGAATTCTAAGATGGAAGAATTAAACCAGTTCGTGTCTAAGTTAGAAGGATCGAACTAAAAGTCAGCGGTAAATGCATTTCAGCCAATTTATATGTATATATTCTTTCACTTCTGTGCGTAGCATAAATAATGTGCACTTCCCCTCACAATTTTTCTATGATATATAGGAATGAAGGTTAGCCTTGGTGCAGCGGTAAGGTTACTGCCATGTGACCTTGAGATCACGGATTTTAGTTTGGGAAACTACTTCTCAGCAAAAGCAGGGGTATGGTTGCATACATAAATGACCCTACTTAGACCCTATGATGGCAATTGACTTATGCGCTGGACTGCAATTTAAAGAATGAAACAGAAATATGGTAGAAGCCACTGACCAGCAACTTATTGTATGGAGAAAAAATATAAGAGAACTAGAGATAGAAGCGCTGCAAGTTTATTGTAGGATTTTGAGAGTGCCACATAGAGTTCATAATGTCTTGATATTTTTTAGTCATCCAAGAATCACAATGTGATGGCACCAGTCGGTTCAATTCGCAGAGCCTCTTCTTCTTTTCAAGTTATCAAACCAGGGGATAGGGAACTGGATATCAAATTGGGCATGGGAAAAGAGTGAAAGAAAAGAAAGAAAAGGTGATTTTATCTCACATTGGGGCAGCAACACGTACATGTGATCCAGTGACATATAAAATTTGCATTGCTTTCCATTTTTTTTTCAAAAATTATAAATGAGTTCATCTCAACTTTCAAGCTTTGTTAGTATCTTTATCTCTTGAATCTTATGATAAAGTTTAAAGAACACGGTACCAAAGTTGATAAAAAAAAACAAGAACACCAAGAAAATTAAAAGATTAGGAGAGAAAAAGAAAAGAAAAAGTAAAAAGAACAATAAAGAAGCATTAAATGCATTATTAGGTGAATGAAGAAAGAAACATTTCAAAAAAACATAACCCCTTAATCAGTTACCTCCATCAAGCTTATGATTCAAACTCAAACATAAAGATGAATGGTTTCTATATTTAAATGTCTACCAAATTTGACGCCCATAATCAACCATGACACCACCTTAATCATCATTCTCAAGCCTAGACAACTTTCAAAATTTAGACATTGCCACTCTCAGTTTAGTATTGGTTTTGTGATGATCGATGGTCAAAATCTTTGAAGTTTGAATAATCATTACAAGCGAGCATTCTACCAATGCAACCAATAAGAGATAACGAACAAACTTGACACCAAATCTGTAACTCATAAAAATACGCTGGCCTATCTTTCTCTACAATGCAGGCAGATAAAACATCCAAACTATATATATGACATGAGATTATGTATCAGAAACAGCAAACTACCAAAGCAATAATGCAGATTAATTAACAAATATCAAACAAACAACCACAATTTGGATAACATATATATCAAGGAAAAGAAACAAACACTTACCGAATTAAGACACTCTTGGAGGTCCAGAACAACCCGAGCCTCAATATGCCAATAAAGTGCCTGTTGCAACCCTCTCTGCTCCAGCCATATCCGTCCAGGATGCGGGCACGGAATCCTCCCACTAACATTCACAAAATCAATCACAATTCACACAAGAAAAAAATGAAAAAGAAAAATCATCTCATTATATACCTGCTAACGAGATTGGGGACGTAATCGGCGAGACGCTCATAATCAGTGAGGGCATTCCAAACCGATTCGACATCAGCATTGACCGAAATCTCGGCTTTGATTCGACGCTCCCTCCACGAAATCACCTCCACTTCACAGCGCACCTTCCTCACTCCATCTTCTTCCTCACCATCATCAGATTTGGTGTCGGTAATGGCACAACTGTCGACTTCGCAGCGCACCTTCCTAACTCCATCTTCTTCACCATCCTCGGTTTTGGTGTCGGTAACGGCACAACTGTCGCCGTTGATGACCACAGGATGGTGGCTTCGGGGAGGGCTCGATCTGGTCGTCCTGTCCACCGAAGAAGACGAGGAAAAGCTCAGGAACTTTCTGCGTTCTGTGTGGAAGGTTCTAGAGCTCGTGCTGAGAGAACGAGAAGCAGTGAAGTTGAAGGTTGATGGAGCTTTGCAGGAGATCATTGAGAGAAGAAAATGGTGGTGAAGCACTGGTGTGGAGTGAACAGTGAAGAGAGTGTGGTCGACGACCGTTGTTGGAGATCACGAGCTGTTTTGCGACTTGTCGTTATCTGGTTTGGGAAATGGGTGGTTCAAGTTCAACTGTCGATTTCGGGTCAAAATTGTGAGGTTGTAGATTGGCCTGTTGAGTGGGTGGGTCGGGTCGGATTAACTGGACGCCCGAACCCAACTGTAATTTTGTTTTTTTGCGAAGATTTTTTTTCATTATTTTATATCTGTATTTTAAATTTAAAAAATTAGAATACTTTCAATATAACTTCAAAAAATAATAGTTTTAACATATATAAATAAAATAAAATTCAATTTGTTTAGTGTGCGATAGACAATGGTTAAAACAGACAATTCATGTAAAAAATTGTGGGTTCAACTTTCACTGTATCAGATGAGGATGAAGTTTTATATCTTATTATTCATTCTCTTGGTTAACTTTTTCTTTGCATTTTCCCCTTATTATTCAAAATCTATCACTTTTATGTTTCCTCGGGTACTCATTTTTGGATACGATAAGTGTTTAACTTATTTTTTAAATTGTTGTTCGACATTATAAACAATGATCATATCATGTGAGCTATGTTGATGTTTGTCGTATCTCTCATAAACAAAAAGGTTGATGTATGTCATATATGCTTCCAAAGCTGCAACTATTTCACACACAACACACATAAGAAAAAAAAAACAATAATTTTGTTATATAACAGAGAATTGTTAATATATGGTGATCTTGTACATGATGAAATTAATTCTGTCTTTCAAAATATAAAAAACTTAGAGAAACATCGATATGATTTGTAGCGAGACAAATTAGTAACAACTACTAACAAGGGTAAAAACAATCGCACACACGATAATCAGTATTGCAGAATCCATTTGCAATTCCTTCAAAGTGAGCATACTTTTTGACGCACAATGCGCGACAATTCTCATCGTTGCACACATCGATTGGCTCGACCTTCCCGCAAACATGCCCAGTATATTCTGCCACTGCAACATTTCCTGCATCACCATTTCATTTTCAAAACAACAATACATATATATAACCATCTTCAATTAACTCAATTAAGATAACAAAATATACGTACCGGCAATGACGAAGAAGACGAAGAATAAGAAGAAAATGATGATGGAGGACGAATGGTGGTTCTTCATGGCTTTTCTTTGAGATCTTTTAAGGATTCAGAGGGAAAATAAAATATGATACTATAAAAGACTTTCATGGTATGTACTATTTTATAAGCAATTTCACACGGTCAAAACTGAATGAAAGATTAACATAATGAAAATAAAATCACAATTAATGCACTTTAAAAAAAAATCACAATTAATGAATTCTGTTTTGCATATCAATTCTGTTTTTAATTTCTATAAATGAATTGTAAACGTTTATTTCAAGAACTTATATTAGATATGTCAAACCTGTAATTATTATCTTGTCGGTTTCAAAACAAAAGATAGAGTTTTTAATTTTTATGGTATTCCTAACTATTATGGATTTAATTTCTTTAGATATTTAAAGCTTCACGTATGTTGAAGTTTACTAAATCCGAGTAATATGACTAATATCTCTATATTTTTGTTGGTTCTAACGTGACGAAATATAATACACGTTAAACTTAGTAAGTTAACACAAGAAGTTGTTATCTCGAATTTAACAAATTCGAGTTGATTTATCTAAAGTCACTAAATTTAACAATTTAGAGTCATCTTAGAAGAAAAACCATAGAAATAGGACAAGACAAGCAGTGTAAAGATAAGCAATTTCTTAGAGAATTTACTACTATACTTGCACTCAAAGGGGTCATCAACTTGGAAAAATGAGATCACGTGATACGTGGAGCAACATTGAGTAATATTGTATATATCCACTAAAAACTTTAGTTTTTTTGTGTTTAGTATAGAACTACATTAACCAAGCGGAAGAACTATATAGTCTACGCTCAATCCATACATTATCAACGAGAATTCTAATTTTATTTACATTCTCGTACAAATATTTGGTAATGTGATAGAAAGGACGGACAGACTTTTATTAAATTTTCCAACTCGGCGGATTATTCCAAAATCTGACCAACCATAGGCCGATCCCATCATTATCTGGTCTCGTGAATCCGTCCCCTGTTGTATCAAATTTTCCATTTCCTTATTTCTATGGCAATCTAAAAGGCAAATGAGCTGCAAATATGCTCAAATTTAATTACTTCATGAGCAAGACTACAAAGCTAAAAGTTTCCTTTTCTTGCCCCAACCAACAGCAATGACATATAATGCAATGCAACCTCCTATTGTACCAAAAGTAGTTTCCCAAAATTGAATATGCTGCTGACCATGAAAGAGAGGGATATCTACGTTCATGCCGAACAACCCGACAACCACAATCCCCGCATTGATTATCATGTTTGCGGTACTCAGCATCACTCCCATCTGCAGAAGCTGGTTCTGTTTCTCGTCCAACATGATGTTGATGAAATCCTCCGTGTCATTCACATACTCGCTCATCTATATGAATTCAATAACACCCGAATGTTAGCAACACAAAAATTAAGCTTCCATATATCCCGGTCAGATGCATAGCATACAAATCTACTCGGATTTTTTTGCAGGTGAATGATAGTCAAAATTACTGAACTAAAGATGCTGACATGATTGAGGGTATTTTCTAGGGAGGAACAAATGGAAAAAAAGGTGTACTTACATCAGATACTTTCTGTAACACGCCATCTACTTGTGCGAAAT
The DNA here is from genome assembly GCA_036897485.1 of Pelargonium nanum. Taxonomy (NCBI): domain Eukaryota; kingdom Viridiplantae; phylum Streptophyta; class Magnoliopsida; order Geraniales; family Geraniaceae; genus Pelargonium; species Pelargonium nanum. The sequence goes on from JAYMTF010000373.1 coordinate 34,315, forward strand.
AGGCTTCCAAAAGCATCTCTAGCTCCTCGATATTGAATTTGGCTCCATCGAAGAATCCAGAGAAGTTTTCTGACTTCGATTCATCAACCCTGTATGTAGATGAAGTATTATTCAGATACAAAGAGCTGATATTTTTTAAGTTAGTGATCATATGAAAATAATTGTAACTGGATTGTTCTGTTATAGGTCTTTGATAGCTAGTACACTTTATAAATATGATTTTTTTTTTTTTTTTTGGTGCCATCATTTGCATAGAGTTAAGTACTGTAACCTGAGTGATCTAAAAGGGTAAGATACTCTGGAAGTAAACTTTTTTTTCTATCAATGGTCAACAAGCGAGTGAGAAACAATTATATTTCCAGCTAAATTCAACATATTTGAATCAAAAAGCACCTGTCGTCGTCTACCTCTGTTGCTACATCGCTGGCTTCATCTCCTGATGATGTTTGATATAAAGAATGAGAAACAAGCTTCTCTGTTAAATACATTTCAGCCATATCATTGTCGTCGTCCAGCAAGTGTTCAAGTTCATCTCGTACCTAAGAACAAGATAATTATGATCTCTGAAATTAGTGCTAAATTAAAAACCTCATGCACAACCTTGAGCTGCAGTAATACAAAGAACATTGACCACAAAGATAGAGAAATAATTAAGCTTATGGAATCCATATCAACAAATCAATTTAATATTCAAGCATTATAATAAATAAATTTTAATAAAATTGTCTCCCGCGCTTTCTGTAATTAGCTATCAGAAACCATAGTTGTCTTCAAGGGACAGTACCATTTGTCTCAAGAACTACTCAATACAAATTCTCAGCAGAATATACTCCTTTCTGTGTATATAATTCAATCTTAAACACAACTTTTTTTTTTCTTTTGTACGAAAAGAATGTACATTAACTTTCAGACAAATCCTAAATTAGATTATATTCCAATGAAACTCCCAATGAACTACACAAGACATGGAGTAAGCATGCATGCATCAAATTTCAATGACAGAGGATTTGTCGTTGTATCTGTAGACTGTTTTCAGTCCTTGAAATTAACAAATAAGAATGCTCTAAAAAAGTTAACCAGTTATTCACTGATCACTATTTTAATCCTTTGAAATCATGACGGTTATCAATTTTTTATTTTATTTTGGCCCATATCATTTACCTTTTGCACACGACCAGATAATTGAACTAGTCGGCTCTTTATCTGTCTAACACGGTCAAGATTGAGTGTGCTAATATTAGAAGTAAGTTCATCCAATGCAGGATATGCCTCATCTGCCAATGTTTGAGTCTGATAAAAATTAAACAAAATGAAAACTCTTACAATAGAGAGTATGTATCTGATAGCAGAAAAAAGAGTAAGCTCTAGACAAAAAATAACAATAAAAAATTAATTAAATAAAAAATATCTAAGCACCATCCCATTTTAACTTCATAATTATATAGTCACATTTTTAATTTGATACAACCGTGGAATTGTGGCACTATTCTTGTAACCCCAACAACCATTACCTTCCTTGTCCTTCCTAAATGAGATTATTGAACAGTACTCCCAGAGCATGCAATGAATAAATAAGAAATGCATCGCATACCTCACTTTCAAGGCACTTACAAGCAGATTCAAGACATGCTTCTAGTGCTTTAAACTCAAACGGTAATGGCTTGGGACCTTCTTCTATTGACTCATCCATTTTCGTCTCGTGACTGCCATCTTTTATTTTAGTATATCCGGCACATGTAAGAAATCAATCAAACTTATGTTGGTTGAAAATTATACATAATCATGCTGACCATGTAATGTTGGTGAACCCCACATACCTTCCACTGCAAACCCCATGCTCGAGTCAGTCCTCTCCATACCCTTTGAAAAGCATGGGCAAAAGAAAATTTCAGTAATATGATTACTATCTTTTATACACAACAGGTGGTATCTAATTTCAATTAGAGGACATCCGAAAACTGGTGGGTCATATAGAGTAGACACTAAACAATTCATTCAAATATTAGAATATAAAAAGTAGTATATTCACTGCTAAAACAAACTACCATGGAAGATGATGTCACCCAAAATTTCAAGTCCAGTGTCAAATGAATGTGCAATATTGCAAAAACTAGAGTTCTTGTTTTGGTAATTGAGACTCCAATAACCTTAATTTCCTCCAATATCTAAAATCTCAAGTAAAATATGGAACTGGACAAAATACAAGCATCCAATCGGATAATTCCAAGTAATTTTCTCAATCATAATCCGATCGTGCAGTGCTATATAGTGTGACTGAAATTAGTAGCATGACTTTACGAGTGTGTATGGCCATACATAAATGTTATCATATATATCAGTGCCCAATCAATAACAATTTCTTCACCAGTTAAGATCCACAATACTAAATTCTTAGTTCAATATTCATTACCATCAGATGCAATCTATCAAACACAATCAATATGCACCAATTTGTTCATTTTAGAAGCTAACATCTTCTTCATAGCCATTTCTTCATCAATAACGAACACTAACTTCCTGGTTAAAATTTCAATCACAGTTCACTTCCACTCTCATCCTACAAAATTTCAACACAATAAACGATTACCTGCTTTAGCGGGGCATCACAGCAAGAAATGCGGTGCTGGAGGTCGCGAACGAACTGAACCACCAGAGGATTCGTCGAATTGATCATGAGGATCTCCTTCGCCGTGATGATCGCTTTGATGTGCTCCAAATTGATGACAATAGCTCTCTCTCGGCCCAAAATTGACGACGGATACGACAGTACCGGGTCCAGCACCCTCAGATCTCGCGCCGGGAGGCCAGTCCGCTTCATGATCGACTGCTTCCCGACCTCCTCCAGTTCAGACCCGCCGGACTCCGACACCACCAGCCAAACCCTAACTCCGATTCCGATTGCCTTATTCCGCCGCGTCTGGCCCTGCATTGCCGCCGGAGTTCTGCCATATCCTTCCTCCATTAACGAGACTCTGAAACTTTCAATTTCAGATACAAAATTGTACTTTGATTTTTGTTTTTTTTTGCTTAATTGGATATTGGTTCTGAAGAATCCGGTAGGTGTGTTTGATCGGAGTGATAGTCTGTGGATTTTGGAGTGAACCCTAAGGAAATAGTGGGAGATTTGTTAAAAATAAATGTGAAAACATCTTCAGTAGAGAAAAAATATAAATAAATAAATTTAGATGTTTTTTAAATTTTAATTTCTGTTAACTGAAAATGCATTTAAAAAAAAAATTCTGTTTCATCAAAAAAAAAAACAAATCTGTTAACTGAAAATGAGATGAGAGTGATGGAATCGAATTTGTATTCGTGCCAAACGCGGGAGTTGGGATGACGTCATTAACGAAAATTTGAAAGGGGTTTTATGGGTTGGGCCCTGAGGTAACCGTTTCTGGGCCCTAACTCACATAAGTTTTGTACAGTAATTTTTTTTTGAAATGATAAGTTTTGTAATTTTATTTACTAGGTTGCCCATAAGTCTTCTCAACAAAAATTACCCTTAGGCCTTAGCCTTAAAAGGTTCACTATTAATTTATAAATTTGTCTTTTTCTTTTTTTTTGAAGAGAAAATGCAAGTACTTCTCATTAGGTCTAACTATGCCATGAGGCGTACAAACTAGAGCAAAACAGAAAGTAAACCAACCAACTAAATTGAAATAAAAAACAGCAACTAAAGCGAAACAAGGAAAACAAAAACCGAAGATGGCAGAAGCCAACCAGATGTGTAATGACACTTGAAAGAGACTGCCTTTGTACAGCAGACTCTGGAAACAAATCAGGGGCACTAGATATCTCCTCCCCCCCAATTTGCTGAGGCGTGAACCCCGTCATCA
>JAYMTF010000374.1:0-38149 GCA_036897485.1 Pelargonium nanum
AACTGAAAATGAAGCTTACCATAAGGGGTCCATCTGTAATTACCCTTTTTATTATTATATAAACATGGACTATTACACAAGTGGATTCTATAACAAATATTTGTCAAAATCCGTATAGAAATTTGATTATTTTTATATTTTAAAATTGAATAGTATGAAGTATCATTTCTCTAGATTTAAAAATTGAATAAAAAGAATTATGTGTTTCAAAACTTTGTATTGTTGCAACGTTGGACAACTACACATTACTTTTACAGTTTTACTATTTAGACAAGATCGAGTGATAAAATTGTCTTGACAAATCACTTTGATTCTTAACAAATCAAGGAATTGGTTAAAACCAATTCAAAACTATTTTTTAAGACTTTGTGTTGTTGCGTCATCAGACAAATACACCGTTGATCTGATTAACTTACAGGGAGCAAGCCTTTCAAGTTTGATATATCAGAAGTGTTTTTCACGAGATGTATATTTTTCTCTTCTGGAACGCTATCATCAGCTTCTTCATCTTATGGTTATTTTGGGTGAGTCGTATCAAAGCAGTATTCAAATCAAAGTATTTTGTTTATCAGCAGCTTCCGAAATATTTGCTTAAGCTCCTATGTCATTATCACCGCTCTCTCTCACCTCGTCCCATGTTAGCTCGTCTTTAAGTTATGGAAGTCAACCCCCAATCCATATGATCAGTTATGTTGTTTTTTGTTTTTCCTTTTGGCTCTCTTTCCCTTTAGTATGAGGCAATTTTGTTGTACTTTTATTTTTGTTCCTTTGCATGAATAAAAGTACATATTGCTGATCAAAAAAAATTTTACTCTTACTATTTGAAAAGGATCGAGCTGTAGAACTAAACAAGAGTTTTCATGGTTCTGAAAATCGAATCAAACTAATTACACACTCAATCGACAAAACCATTGTAGTTCTCGTCTCAAATTTTGTTATCGGTCAAAACCAATTCAGAATTACTTTTCAAAACTTTGCTCAGTTGGGTCATTGGACAAATGAACCAGTGCTTTGATTAACAAGCCCCAATTCCACTCTTATTATGAACAAAACTAAAAAAGGATGTTATCAAGTATGGTTATGAACTAATTCAACTTTCAATTGCGTCATCAGACCAATTAAATCGAAGGTACGATCAACCAAACCGGTTTAACTCTAACTTCATTTTTTTTTTTTTTATAAAAAAACATTGACTATTACTCACTCAGGTAGATACTTTGTGGCTAATTGAACCTAAAGTTGTTTCCCTCAAACTTTGTTGTCCTGTACAAATGTAGAAACATGTTTTTGAACATGGAGGTTAACATGGAAACAACCAAGAAAATCACCAAAAAAATAGAGCATGCATGTTGTGCAATAATTGCTATAGAAAACATGAAATGCAGAAAGATAATTGTCATGGAGCCCATGAACAAAGAAACAAGCCAAAATCCAATCCCCAAAAGGACAGGCACCAAAGGAGCATGAATAATGCTAAGGGTCCTATCTTTGTCTATACAAAAGATAATATATATACACAAGCTTTTAAATTACCATAAAATAAAATATATGTGGGAACCATTTTGTTTCCCACATAATGATGAACAAGCTTGGCATGCTCTTATGTTGAAAACAGCCCAAATCAAGCTTAAACAAAAATACAAAACCCACCAAATATTGCCATCCAACAACAAGATCAATGAATTGCACATCACCCATGGATTTGATTCTTTCATTGTGAAATTACTTGATTATCCTTTAAACACTGATTTCATAACAATTGATGTTTTCACCGAATGACCCGATCCAACACAATAGTATCAGCTCGTTCGACATGACACTATCCAACACGGTTCACATGACACCATATCCCACTCTTGTTGTACACGACACTGTACAAAATATGCGATCCAAAACACGCTAGTTTTATGTAATATTGCCATAGGAATTGTCACGTTCGAATCTTTATATACCGTTATATATATATGTTAAAATGACCCTCGTCTTTTACTTAATGAAAACACCCATCATTCATTCCTATTTTATCCTTGAATGATATTACAACACATTCTCATCTACAACTACAAGCAGATACAAAAAGCCAAAAGCCAGTTGGATTTTCTGCACTTTCTACAGAAAAAAGCTGCTCTTTTCTTGATGACCAGACAGAATATGTAAAAGGTGTTTCAAGAAAATGCAGAGAGAGAGAGAGAGAGGCACTAGTATTCAAGAAAAATGGGGTCTCTCAAAAAAATTGTGAAGTGGGTCTCATCTATGCTTCATCTATTATAAAAGCTGACCCTGTATTTATGATTCAGACAGAGAGAAGTAAATGTTTTCTTGTGGTTTTTTCAGTATCTGAGCCCAAAAAGCCTTAAAAACACCCCCAAGATTCCAACTTTTTTTGCTGTTTAATTACATGGTTTGATCCATTTTCTTGCCTCTCCCCCCAAAACCCTTGTCCTCTAGTGCTTGTAGTTGCTGCCAGGTAATCAATATGGTGCTCAGATTTTCCAGCCAGGTATTGAAATCTACACACAACCCAATTCCATCAAATTAAACACTGCCTCACTGTTTTTTTCTCTTCTCTTCAACACTTCTTGAGCTCCATCTGTTGCTCTCTATAATCAACTCTCTCAGATTCTGGTTTTGTGAGTTGTGACTTTTGTTGATGGATCAACCAGGATCAGAACACAGTGGAGGCACTAGTGAGTCTGGTTGGACAATGTACATAGGCTCCCATATCCATGGAACTGATATTGAAGATGATGATGATCAGTATTGTCTCCACAAGAGATACAGTTTTGAGAGTGATGATTCTATGGCTTCTGATGCTTCTTCTGGTCCAAGCCACCAAGAGCTTCCATGCCATGCACTCAAGAATCATCATGATGAACACAGCAGCAGCAACAGCAAGAACTCAGTGAAGAGCAAGAAAATACAGGTAGTGAAGCAACAGAGAGATCATGAGATCAGGAAGAAGGAGAAGCAAGTGCTTGCCAAGGCAAATAGTGCAGCAAGTCATGTTGGAGCCAAGGTAAGAAAAAACAAGTAGCTGTCAAGAACAGGAAGTGTACTCATTTTTCATCTGTAATTGTTTTTATTTTTTCTTCTGATATATGTGACTGTGTGTTGGTACTATAATTGTGTGTGATGAATCAAGAAACAACATGGTTGTGGGGATTAGGTAGGACATAGAGTTCATAGATGCACATGCATGGACTTGTCTCTGGTATAGTGATATATTGATACATGTCTTGTGAAAAGATATACATACATATATATACATACATGAACAAAGTGATTAATGCTAGTGTGTACATGTTAGATATGCTTTAAATGATGTAACATGGTATAGCTGAGAGGTCAAAATGTTCATCCCAATACATTCAAAAAGATAATGTTGGTGACCAATAAATATATTAATATTTTAACACGATATCAAGCACGTGTTTACGCGTTCTTGTTCAGTTAATAAAAATAATTGATATTCACGTTCAGAATTGCGTATGTATTGAATTTATTGAGCTTAGTTTCTTGACGATGGTGTATGAACATATAGCGGAGCTATTCGCTATATTCAAATATTTTAATGAGATATTACAACTTTATTAGTGGTTTAAGCTAAACCAAATAATTTTATATTTTAGTATTCTTACTTTCATATATATATATATATATATATAGAGAGAATAAGGAATCTAAGCCAAGAAATATTTGGCTTAGCCTAAGCCAAGCCAATGAGGTGATGACACCTCATTTAATTTCACCCACCCAAGTGAATTGGTGGGAGCGGAGCGACCCGCCCAGATCCAATATTTTTAATGTGGTGTCATAATCTCATTGGTGGCTTAGCCTAAGCCAAATAATTTTTGGCTTAGGATCCTTAACCTATATATATATATATATATGTTATACACGTACATCTAAAAGCTATTTCCAACCATGGGTAACTTATGACCTAAAAAATGGAGCTTCTTGTCTAGTTGTCTTGTACATCTTGTCTCTCTACATTGACTTTTGCAAATCAACATGTTGAATAAAGTCAACAAAATCATTCTCTTTAACTCATATGGAAAATATTTATTATACGCCTTATTTTTTTTATCAGCAAGTGTAACAATCGAGTCTCGGATCTAAAATATTATATACCTAATTGTAATAGTGATAATATCAATAAGTCAAAATGTTGAAATCTAACTAGGAGAGAGTTGTACATTCAGTCTTAGTATGATGTCATGCGTCCATTATGATCAAATTTATTGGTTAATTTAATCATGAAATCAAAACTCAAAAGATACTTATTATTTTACTATAAAAATATTATTGATAATTCTTTTTTTGATAAGCAATCGGTACATTTTATTAATTGGCCAAAAAAGCCGAAATAAAAGTACAAAAAAGAGCTCAAAGCAAACTAACAGTCTAAACAAGCTACAGGATTAGAGTTCCAAAGCGAAGAAGAAAGCGGAGGAAAGTTTGCCGGAAGAGAGCTCAACGCAAGAGAGAAACACCAACCCTTGATTCGAGAAAAAGTATCCATAACACTCGGAAACTTATGTCGAAAAATAAACGAGTTTCTCGCCAACCAAATATGCCATATGACCGCCGGGCACAAGGCCTCCCAAATACTATTACCAAATTTAGAACCAGAAAACTAATTCATATACAACTCAAACTTTATAAAAATGTAGGCATTTGAAAAGAAAAAATGCAAGACAAATATAACACTCGTTTTGAGACGAATTAAATAATACAAGAATCAACGGCAATTTAAGCCACTGAAAATTGCAGCCGTTTTGAGACAGAGAATACTCGTTTTGAGATGGATGAAAAAAATGTAAGACCCAAAATATATCAGCTAATTGTAGCCGTTGATTTTGGACACTCTAGAGAACTCCCTGAGATCTCAACTGTTAAAAAAAGAGGGCCCACCATATCATCCCTTTCGCGCCAAGTAATCCTATCTATTCCCAACGGTCAATAACCACCACACACACACACAGAGTTCACAAACCAGAAACCAAAACCCACTATCTCCCATCTCTGTTTCTCGACCCCAAAAAATGCTGCTACGTGGCACCATCTCCACGCCCCTCCCTTCCTCCTCCTCTCTCCGCCTCTCCACCACCGTCCGCCGAACCTCCTCTGCCGCCGCCGGCGCGGCACTCCCGCCGATTCGCAACCAATACTCCATCTCCGACGAGGCCCTCCAATCCCGCGGCTACGTCCTGCGCCGCACCATCGACGACCTCAACCTCGACCACCTCAACAAAATATTCGTCGCCGTCGGGTTCCCCAGGCGAGACCCGGAGAAGATCCGGATCGCCCTCGAGAACTCCGACTCGCTGCTCTGGATCAAGTCGGAGAAGACGCAGCGCGCGGTGGCGTTCGCGAGATCCACCGGAGACGGCGTCTTCAACTCCATCATATGGGACGTCGTGGTGGACCCGTCGTTTCAGGGGATCGGGTTGGGCAAGGCGGTGATCGAGAGGCTGATCGAGTAGCTGGTGCAGAAAGGGATCTGTAACATTGCTTTGTATTCGGAGCCTCGGGTTCTAGGGTTTTACAGGCCGTTAGGGTTTGTGGCGGATCCGGATGGGATCAAGGGGATGGTGTATTCTAGAAAACCGAAAAGGAAATGAACTTGGAAATTGTGAAGTTACAGATATTTTTTTCTTCACTTCTTTTAGTTTTGCAACAATTTGTAGTGTAGAAGATGAAGTGCGTGGGAATTTGTTATTGTTCACAACCTGTTTGATGAAATCCCTCAATGAGACTTGTTTGTGTTTTATGTTACTATTTTTTAGGTACAATGTTCTTGGGGCTTGATTTGTTATGTTACATTTTCATACTGTCACAACCTGTTTGATGAAAGGCATCGATGAGATTTGTTTGTGTTTTGGAGCTATTGTTTTAGAAGAAGCAACTTAAGAAGAACAATATACATGGTAGAGCTGAGAATTTAGATTTTGGTTCGGATTTTTCGGATTCAGGTTGGAAAGGCCTAACTTGAACTCGCACTTGCAGGGTGTGAGGGTCGGGGTATTTGGATTTAGTTTTGAACTTTTAGAACAAAATGTGTGGGTTTAGTGCGAGTTTATTAGACCTGAAAGCTTATTGGGTCAATTTTGCATGACCTGACCGCTAAGATATGTGGGTCGGATTTGAATGCTCGTGAGTTCAGTATAAAATGTCAACTCTAAGCTCACAGGCTTGCATTGTTATGTGATTTGTTCACAACCTATTTGGTGAAATGTCTCAATGAGATTTGTTTGAATGTTAATGTTCATGGTCTTGCATTGCTGTGAAGATTTGTGAAAAAATGACCTATTCAGATGTACTCTGACTGACTGTTTCAATGTAGCAAAACCAGAGTGCAAGTGTATCTGGAAATTTGATATTGTTCACAAACTGTTTGATGAAATGCCTCAATAAGACTCGTTTGTGTGTTTTGAAGCTACTGTTCTGGAAGAAGCAACTTAAGGTCCACAGTGTTCATGGGCTTGCATTGTTGTCTGAAGATTCGTGGGAAAAAATGATGAGCCATACTCTGTTTCAGTACAGCATGAAAGTGAGGTAGGAGGTGAAGTGTATCTGACAATCTGATATTGTTCTGATGAAATGCCTCAATGAGATTTGTTTGAATTTTAATGATCATGGGCTTGCATTGTTGTGTGAAGATTTGTGAAGAAAATGACCAATCGAGTTATACTCTGTTTCATTACAGCAAAAGCAGAGAGTGAGGTAGGAGACGAAGATGGAACAACCAAACATGGAGACAAAACAGTGTTAACAAGAAAATAACATTGCACTAACAACTAGAGTCGATTACCATTTCATCAAACTGTTTTATTGCTACAAAGATGACATGAATTTGTACCATCTAAATGAAAAGTTAATACAAGTGAGTTGGGCTACATAATGTAACTTAAATTTGCTCATTGCCACGACAAAAGATCTGCTTCTTGTAGATATTGGCAAGTTGCATCTGCAAAGCTTGAGTCTATGCATTTTCACCGGAAGACCTATGAAGAGAGAAAAGAGAAGATGTGACACAAACAATGAAACAAACTTACAATACCGTTTCACCCTCTAATGTTGTTGAAGACACAAAAAAGAAAGAGAATGCAAAATTTGACAGGCTCGTCAAGCAAAGAAATGTGAGCCAACTTATGCATACAAGTAACCAAACTGCGAGCAAAAAATGCAAGGCAACTTATGCATACAAGTAACCAAACTGAGACGACAATCTGAAAACACTTAACTGATTGCCAGCATTTCAGCTAATCTGCACATTCCAGCAATTAGATTGTGATATGAACAAGTGTTGACATCATTATAAACTGAAATCCGCCTCAACTTTTGTCAAAGCATTCATGTAACCAAATCGTAATGCATATATATCAACTGATTGCTGGCATTTCAGCCTATCTGTACATTCTAGCACTTAGATTGTGATATCAATAAATTATTGACATCGGCATAAACTTGAACTGTCCTCAACTTGTGTTGAAGCATTCATGTAACAATACAGTGTCAACGGTCCCATAATGCACATCGCACAACAACTGGTTCCTATTATTTCAGCTTATCATCACATTCTACCAATTAAATTACAATATGAATAACATTACAAGTTCTTGCAAGAAAAAAACAACTCATATAACGTTTGGAGTAAAATTTTGGAAACAGTAATGGGGATGGGAATGAGATTCTCATTCTAAAGTCATTCTCATGACCAAAAAGTCCTAATGCAAACACTATAAATTGGAAATTTGGAATCTCATTCTCATTCAAATCAATTGTAATCCAAACGCAACAGACTACAGTAAAGCATGGGATCAACATAAACATGAATCCACCTCATAACTAACAATCTTGCATTAAAGCACTACTATGAACTCCAGTCAAGCTTCCCAAATCAGTACTTCACAGTTGAATCATGACGATCTTGATGATAAAAAATTGCAAGATAAGCACTACAAAATCAAGTAGTTTTAGAAAGACACCTATTGAATAATTTGCATTCCAAACATGGTATACAAATTTTTCTGTTCTTTGAATCCTCCTCTCAAACACATTGTGATGTTTAAGGTCTTTATAGGCCTAAACAGATTTGTCAAGACAATCACAAAGTCCAGATCAATCTATACATTACTGCAATTAGTTCACAAAGATTGAAGATCAAAACAATACAAATTCCCAAAATCTCTTCCTAATGTCAACTACCTTACAAATTTCTCAATACCTTAAACCCAATCAATGCACAACAAAACCCAGAATCCAATTCCCCAACATAAAAGCACACATTTTTACAAAATCAATATAAAAGAAAAAAAACACGAGCACCTCCAATTACTGAAACATACCCAGAAGCTAAAACAAAAATGCAAAGAAAGATGAACATGATCTCAACAATTTCCATACAAAACCCAACTAAAATTTAAACAATTTACCTATAAAAAAAATTGGGGGTTGACTCAAGAGACGTCCTTGGCGTTGTGCAAGAAAGCAGCAGAGCAGAGAATTGAAGCAACGAAAGCAAAAAACCCCAAACCGAGCATCAGCGAAATCCCAGCAACCACCAAATCCACGAACGATTGTACACTCACACCCATCAACATCGTCACCAACACCATCTTCTTCTTCTCTTTTTCACAAAATCGGTCTCTGAAATCACTCCAAATTTGAAGGAAATAGAGCAAATTCGAAACTGGGTTTTCGATTTTGAGGCTCTGTTATAGCTAAAAACGAAATCTTTCTCGCAGATATGCTCTCAGCTCTGCGAGGTGATGATCGAAGAGACAAGAAAGTTGCAATTTTTAGATTTGGGATTTTTTCGGTTTCGGTGACACGTAATCATGTGCGGTGACACGTTGATATTCGTAAGAAATATTTGTAATAAATTGAAGTAGCCTCCCCAATGTTTGAGCAAATTGCATGTTACCATCGTTTAGTTTTGCAATTTATCATAATTATGGGGTCAAAATGAAATTAGTTCGAGCAGTCCCAAGGTGTCATCGTTTCGAGCAGTCACAAGGCACCATCGTCCAGACACATCTGGATTGACAATCTGTCTCGCACCATATAGTTGAGAAAGATCTCATCGATCACTTCATCCGTTTCAGCTAGCTTGACAATGTCGCCTTTTTCAGCAAGCCGAATTTTTTTTTTTGGTTTTGCCTTCATGGACTTGATTTTATTTTTTAATCCCTCCATGCCTCCATGGTGGTGATGCGACATCTTGTTTAGAAGGTACTGGTGACGTGGCGGTTCTTAACATGTTATAGTAGGTTAACAGGTTATTTAACGCAATAATATTAACTTTCAACTTCATTATTCTTATTAATTCAAAACATGTTATCAATCGATATTACATATGAGTTATGCATATATACATCGATCAAATCTACACTCTACTTACTGATAAAGTACATTTTTAGAATTCAATAAGTATATACATTAATATGATGTGAGAAGTGTGCCCTTAAAGTTCTTTAAACGGACATCACTCGAAATAGACTTGAGATTTGAAGTTTATCAGTTTTCTACTTGAACATTAATACTTTTAACGGTTTATTACTTTTGAAACTCGTTACTAATTACTTAACGTTACTTGCTTACGACATGTAAACTTAATATGAATCACGACAATGGCTTCTTCTTCCTATGCATCAACTATGCATATATCTCTGTCCATATTCTTCATGGCCTTTCTTCTTGGTTCTTGTTCTGCAATTCGACCCGGTACAACAATGGGGTTGGCTGCGCCATCGACGAATTCCGGCAAGATTGAGCTTCACCGGAGAAGATACGAGACCAGTTTCCGGCATGGTGGTCAGGTTTTCAGCTTCCTCCCAAAAAATGTCCCAATACCTCCTTCTGGACCCTCCAAGAGGCACAACTCTGTGGTGGACCCTAAACCTCAGAATTGAAGAGACAAACAAAGTATTTTGACACAATTTTACGACAAGTATATGTGTAGAGAACCTCGACAAGTGACTCAATTAGAGGAAAATGTCGAGATGATAATTGTCAAACACAGCCTCCAAAATAACATAATGAGATCAGTTACTAAGTTCTTAAATCTTGGTCATTGATAGTTAACATAAATTGAAGAATTGAGACGTAAAAAAAGAAAGAAAAAGAAATTGTGTTATCTTTCGTCACACATTTTAATCAAAATTTGTCACAATAACAGTCTACGTTAACAATTTATGATGGAGTAACGGCGATTTATTCGACAAACACACGTAATTACGACATATATGTTTGCTACTTACAATTCGTTGCTAATCTTGAAAAAGAGACACAATTGAGGGTAGAAATAGCAAACCCAACTCGCCGGGTACCCGAAACCCGAAGCATATAAGATCGGGTTCGGGTGTACAATTTTCAACCGAAAAAAATCGGGTCGGGTTCAGATTGAGTTGATTAGGAAATTTTCGGGTTTGGTTAAAATCGAGTTGGGCATATCCACCACAAAACAATACATTTTATGCATAAAACTCGAAACTCTGCCCTAACCTAACCAACCATATAGAGTCGGGGTAGGGTTATTAACCGACACTACCTCACACGCATACGATCCAACCCGGAAATTTGGCCACCTCTAATTGAGAGTAAATGGTCAGCATGACATCACAATTTAGTCTAACACTACATCCAAGATATCATAGTGTGTGATCCATTATTAGGTATTGAATCTTGATTCTTGATAATTGACATGAATAGAATAATCAAGAAGATTGATTCTTTCCTATGTAAAGTGCCCAAAATGCCCCTAAGAAGCATGTGACCACATTGCACCTGCAAAAGTACAGCTAGCTTTAAACAACAATGATCCATGCCCCTAAAAGGTTGATGTTTCCAATGAATTAAAGGTCATTGACCCTATCTTGGTTCAACCTTTTGACTATCTTTCTTGGAATCAATAGCTACATTTCATGAAATAGGAACCTCACATCAGAGATTCAGTAACATTGAGTACTCATCACTGTCACTCACCAGTCAGTCAGTCACTACCATTACATTATATAGCCATTGCTACCTTTTGAGCTCCATCTATCTTTCTCTTCAAGATCAAGAAAATTTATTTAAGAGCAATATCAACATGTCAAAGAGCTTCTTCATCAACATGATGATCACATCTTTCTTCTTAGCATTATTGACTCTTCTATCTGCTAGAAGTGCACAAGCTAGATCCTCTGTATCAAGATCAACCATGATTGTTTCTAATGTAAGTTTCTCTTCGTGCACGTGTTCGTATCAGCTTGATTGTAGACGAGTGTTTCACGATCCAATATATAGGAGTTTAACACATCACGATAACTAAATGAGTAATGTTCACATGATTGACATAAACACGATGCAACACATTTTACACGATAGAATCAGCATAGTAGATGTGATACTATCTTTATGATTAGTTTACAACTGTATCATTGAATGTGTGTTCAATGTGTTGTGCGTGTCACAATACGACTAATTAATGATGTGTGCGTGTTTTAGAGATCTAACACTGACATGATCTATTTTTTTGGTAATTGAGTTTGATATATATTTTTTCCTGTAGGAAGGATCAAGAATCAGTGAGGAGACTGAATGTGGAGGCTTAAGCAGTGAAGAGTGTTCTATGGTTGCTCATGCAGATTACATTTACACTCAAGACACCAATGGATTTCCCTAGACTTTACTTATATTATATTATTAGGACATGTTTTAGTTATTTTTGGTATGGAATGTTTTATGGCTTAGTGGGTTGGTGAAAGAAAATTGATGGAGAATCTTTGTTTTGATTTTGTGAGATATTAGAGAAATTAGAGTAGTATTTGATGTTGCATTTAGATGTGACAATTTCAGGTTTTGATCGGATAATATCTAACTTATATTTGACGCGAATGAGTTTAGATTTGTGCTGATTTTAATTTTTAGTGTGGAATATTGTGAGCGTTTGTTTGATCCAATTCCAAACTTTTATATATAGAACAATCCGATCTGACTCAAAAATTGCTCGGATCGGTTTTTCAAGTCATGATCCTATTTCGAATTTTTTCAAGGTTTATGTTCAAACTGACAATTTTTTATTCATTTTTTTGTCAAACTGTTCTCAAATTTTATTTTGTTCTAATTTTTAGCTTTCATTTTACACAAAATTGTTTCACAATTTGGTTTTTGTTTTTATTTAGTACGTTGTATATCAATTTATTTTCAAAACGTTCATCATGCCTTCAGTTGTGTGTTGTTGTGGACCAATTTGACATAAGATAGAATATGAGGGAATTAATTGAAACAAAAATTAATTTGGAGATCAATTTGACACATACAGAATACTAAATGAACTAAACTAATATAATACTAATAGGACCAATATGACATAAAATGAATTCACTACAAAAAAGTTGCAAACTGTGACGGGAATCTGTGACGGAATATTCTTAAATGGAAACAAAAATTTAGGAGGCTAAGTTGAAAACAAAATTAAAGTTGTAGTCTAGTCGACGATGTAGATATTAAGATGATCTATTTCGAGTAAAAATTAAGGGGCTAAAGAGATATAAATTCAAACAAATTTTGGAGATCAAATTGACATAAATTGAAAACTAATTAAAATAGATACTCACAAGACCAATATGACATAAATTAATGAGTAGTGTATTAAACAAGAACAAAAATTATGCGTTAAAATAAAAACAGGAACAAAAACTTAGGGGACTAAATTGAAAACGAAATTTAAATTAGAGACAAGTTGACGAAATAGATGTTAAAATGACCTAATTGGAAAAATATTGAGGGGACCAAAGTGAAACAAAATTCACATTTGAGACCAATTTGACATAAAATGAATATTTAGCAGACCATTTCGGAAAAAGAAAATAAAACAATAATGGGGCATTCCGAGAATTGAACTCGGGACCTCTCGCACCCTAAGCGAGAATCATACCACTAGACCAAATGCCCTCTTGGTTTCACGTTTAACGTTTTTTTTATAAAATGTGTTATTAATGCCAAAGAATTGTTCTGTTTCTTTTTTGATTTTTTCTAATTGTTGCCTCCGAATTGTTTCTTAGTAACATGTGGATTAAAACAATATTAAAAAATGTGTATACAAAATGAAAATACCCATATATCAATTTCAAGGCTTTTAAAGGAAGTGGCAACGGCCCACGAACGTTACCATCACTTGTCGATAAGAGTGTGACTATTAATGTTGGGGAGAGACAACCCATGCCTCACTAACGAAGAAAACGCCCTATGGAGCGCTCTTTGATATGCTGAGAACCACCTAAGCCCGGGGAGAGATGGCCACCATGACTCTTGATTATGGGGCATACCTTCTTGTTTGTGTATTTTTTGATTTTTTGTTTGGGTCTTTATTCCGTCGAAAGTAAGCTGAGATTTTATAATAACATATTTGTCTAATACAAGTGTCATTTTTTCGTTGGCCAACTTATGGTTGAATAATTTATGAATCATGACCGTCCAAAGTAACTATGTGTTGATAATAAAAAAAATGCTTTATTACATGCTCATTTTACAGTGTTATTTTCATATTTTGAGATCGAAATGAGAAAAATACATGTGCTTTCATGTACACCTCAAAATTCACTCAAAACTGAGCAATACTGCAATTGAAACTGATGGGTGTCGAGGGCCCATCCAAATTCTCTCTTCTTTTTTTCATGACAAAAATTGTCGTGTTCTTTTTAACTCATGTCCTACAAACGTTAGCAACCAATCTATAATTATGTTGTTAACTACCGATAAATGTCTACCAATGTCTCAAACACATATGTTTAGAGCACATGCTTCAATACATACTCTTATGATATTGTTGCATACTTATTTTACATGGTTCCATTTGAGGAAGTTAATAATTCAAGTGAATCTTGTAGTCTTTTCGCAGAATATCATTTGAATTAGTACTCTTCTTTTTCTGAGGAGACAACATGTCATTTTTCAATCATTCACATTTCTCTGATTGATCCAACAATATGTCCTCCTAATCTCTGTGATGATACTTGCTGATCATATGCACATTTTCATGAAAAGATTGTCAGTTTTAGAGTGTCTCAATATGAATATATATCCGTATATGCAAATATGCAAATATGCGCTTGCATGCACTAAATATTCTAGGAAAGGTTTGTGTAACTTTCAATAGTAAAGCACTGTTCAAGCCACACCTGAAGCATATAACATGCTTTACTCGCATCATTTATCCAATTACGTAAGCTAGAAACAGTTCTTGAGCTCTTCAGTGGATAGCGTTTTCAAATGGTTCGCTTCTTATAGTAAATATTTGAATGATGAGCCACTACCACCAGCAACTCCACCACCATTTGTCCTCTTGCCCCTCTTGTGTTGTCTCCAACACAAGACTGTGATCTCGTGCACGTCACGATGATGATGATTCTTCTAATTTGTTAACTTTGAAACCGTGTTTTCATTTCAGTTTCGAGCTTTTTTTCCTGTCTGATATAATGATTCAGGTGAAGAATTTAATATGCGTGTGTGGTTCTTGACTTCTTGCAATGATTAAATTGATTATGTCATGGATTCTTGAATCTTGATTGAGTGAAGAAATGAAGAGATGTGTTATTATGGAAGCGAAGATCCATTAACAAACATAGTAAACATAAAGAGAAAAGATAGTTAATTATTATGAAGATTCATTGTAATTAGGACTGCCAATTTGGAGGGTTGCGAGCATTTGGCGGAGATCAGAAGCTTCTTCTTTGAGGCGAGCATTTTCTTGAAGAACTTGGTCATGGCGGTCTGAGACATGGTTCAATTTGTCTATGAGGTTGTGGTTCTCAGTCCTGAGCCTCACAACCTGAGACCAGAGCTCGTCAAGATGCTTCTGCTTCCTCATCCGTGACCTTCGCGCAGATTCTCTGTTCGAGATCATCCTGCGTTGCTTCCTCTCGTCGATGATGCTGCTGAATTGTTGTTGTTGTTGATCCTCGGCTTCATCAGAAGTCGAGTTGTTGCTGATGCTCGATGACTGAGGAGTGAATGTTATGTCGTGCCCCGGGACTTGGGAGTTATTGGGGATGTTGTTCAAGAATCTCGAGAACTGAAGCGATGACATGATGTTCGCGTTGCTCTGCATCATGGTGAAGTGATGATCTAATGGATTCTGGAACTGGTTTTCGGGTGCCAGATAGTGAATCCCCGCGATCTCTCCCGGAAGCATGGTTAGCTAGAACTTGAAGTGGTAATGGTAATGGAACTCTATGAGTTGTGGAGAAATGGTGGGGGAGGAGAGTACAAGGAGTGGAGGGTTTTTATAGGAGGAAAAAAAGAGACTAATACATTAAGTGGGCCAGTTCAGCTTACATGAGCAAAAATTGGAAGTCTAATTCAACGTGTAGACGTAATGTTTTCACTTAACGTGTATTTTTTTTTAGTAGGAAGAAACGACTCGTATCGTGTGTTCTTTTTAGTGAAAGTAAAACAGAAGTGTATTGAGTTTCTAGATTTACAAATACTACTGGACGACATCAAGAAACAATTTCCCGCCAAGCAGATGAGCAAATATCGCATCACTTATATATATATGTTGCATGCATGTGGTGACTAGACATGTACATATATGTGCCATGAATGTGCATGTATATGCAGGTGAGGTCATTCAAGATTCGGATAATTATCTGATATAATTGGTTGCAATAGCGGGGCAAAAAACAAAAGTTCATGGATGTGGGGTTTATGATAATTTAAGCCAAGAATGTTGCTGAGCAAGGCAAGAAAATATGGAATTTCAAGACTCCGAACAGCCAATGACTGCCCGCAACCGATGACGCAACCAAAATGAGTTTAAAAGGTAACAAAATCATTAAACAAATTCGAACTTCTATCAACAATCTTGATGACTCATTAAGCACTTTCGTTAACATCACCTACCTAAACTCGCAGCCCTCGCATTTTTAACATTTGTCCATGAACTGAACTTAGCATAAATCTATGCAGAACATAGGTTTCTTGGTTTCTTGAAATGTCAGTCTCAGACCTCAGACACAAACCATTATCTTTTTAAAATGTTTTTGGGCTTTGAAAGTAGCTTTCTTGCTTTACTATCTTTTGCATCATTAAGCTAATGCTTCGAATTCGTCTCCACTCGTTTAATTTTCCAGCTGGTTTAAAGCAAAGTTATCGAAAACGATGTTACGTTGTACAACACTTGTACTGTGAATACGCGAAGAAGGTCGAAGAAATTAATTAAAGAGAAGTTCTTGAATATTCTACTTTATCTGAATATCACCAGAAGGGTATGGTGATCAAGAACTGTTTGTTTAGTCTTTGATTCTTTTTCTTGATCCGGATATTTTTAAATATGTTTGTGGCTGATCTAATTCGCCTCAAGAGACCCACTTGCAAGTTGCAGCTAGCACATAAAGTAGAGGTTTAGAATAATGTAAAGTGGATTAGATGAGAAAAGTGTTGGCAAATCTGAGAGCTGAGATGTGTTTGTATATGCTGTTTCTTGATGGAAGTTCAATGCTTTTAACACTAACTTGTTTGTTTGTTTCTATATTTAACAATGTTTTGTTTAGGTGATTCCCCACTAGAGAGTACTAACCCTAAATCCGAAAAAGGCGAAAAAATTAACTATATGGTTGTAAGTACTTATTGGAGGGATGTTGTGGGCATTTTGTGTTCTTTAAGTGTAACTTTGGCATCAATTACATCATAACAAATGATTCTTGAGCCAAACATTAGGATTGCTAGTGTAAAATACACCGTTTTGTCTGTCTGGTTGAATCAACTGGTGCTCGCGCATATATTCTTTTTCGTGTTTTCTATTGAATGATGAGTTGATGGACTTTGTTGCCTCCCTAAAAATGTTAGGATGAAGCAAGTGGAGAGGCAAAAGAGAGATGTTTATAGCATATGGGTGTTGAATGTTTTATGATGGTAGTGGCAATGGGATAAGAGTGAGATGTTGCAGAAGACACAAGGAAAGATTGTTGGATAGCATATGTTTGTCTTTGTGTGCTTCCACAATAGGTATTTTAACTTTTCAACCCTGACAAAACTGTACTTATACCTAGTAGAATTGGTATATTGTAAGTTAGAATCTTGACAGGTTACTTGTAGTTGTGTACATGTTTTACCAAGTGAATTTAAAAATGTCGGTGATATATGTTAGTCCGATTGGTCGAGTCTCTTGTTGTATTTTCACCGCATTATAGTACTCAGATTAATTTTATTTGTAATGTAAGAAAGATATATACTCCCACATTGTAGTCCATTTGAAAAAAGAAAAAGGAAATCTCAAGTTTCTAATATTTACCATTTGTGGAAAGTGAATGGCATCCCATATATGAGATCGAGGATAGAATTTGCCACACCTATGGCCTATGCATGTGCAGAAAACCGGTCAAGAAAAATGTACCAAATCAAATCGATTGAGTCTGATTCAATCCTTTCAGAAAAAACACTTATTATTGATTGAATCATTTTCTAGACCCAACTAAAAATCTTTTTACCATATTAAGAAATTTCAGTAATTAACATAATTATAAACCCTGGATAACAAAACTATTGTATTGCTTATGATCAATGACCCAAATGTAATCTGATTCATTTTCTTTCTTCGAATAGTCAAATCAATGCATTCACTAGTAAAAACACTACTAGTCAATTGGGAAATAAATAAAGAAAAGTAGGAGAGAGAGAGAGGTGGTGAACTTGTGGCCAAGACTATTTTCTTTGAAGGTCATTGGTATGGCTACTAGGCCTAAAAATGTAGGTCTAAGGACCTTAAGAGGGACACCACCACAAACACAAGAGTGAAGAGTGAGAGAGTGCTTTGTACGGAGGGGGACTGGATTTAACAGCCACCCACCAGAAAATGATTTGGAGACATATGGTCGAACACCTTATGTGCATTTGGTATTGCCAAGTGGGCCTCTACCCCACCGGAGGTTCAGGTGCTTCCACCACCCACCCACCCATTTGGTTGCACAGACCAGGCCAATTAGCCACCACCCATCTCCATCAACTCTAATCAAAACCCAATTATAGCCATGCTAAGGTCCACCCACCCTCTCTCTCTCTCTAGAGATGGTGATGTGAGTGATGGAGTTACATTGGACATTGGTAATTTATGGAACTAAATATGAATACAAAAGTTACACTCAAAATGACTGAGAGGTCTCAAAATGGGCATTGGGATATGACTTGTTTTCAAGTTGTTTGGTTAATACTAGCTATGTCTCTTATTTAGGAATGACATAAGGGTCAACCACTTTACGGGCTAATATCTGTTCAAATAATATCAAGTCCGAATTGGTAAAAAATGTTTCGATAAATATGTGAGTTTTTAGGCCCGATCCATTTGATCCCAAGCTCGAGTGAGCTTGGATCGATCTTGGTCTATAGCCCATCATTGGCTTGACAACACGTCTATACCGATAAGATAAAAAGTGCCTGAAAGCATATTTGCTTTTTGGCCCGACATGATAATAACACGTCTATACCGAAAAGATAAAAACATATGTTATTTTCACATCCATGTACATTTCAACAGAATCCCATGAAACCTTCTATCCTACCTTTTAGTCAATGATAATACCAACTTCTTCTTCCTCCATATTCTAATTAATCTATCTATATTAATGATGATCAAGGCATGATAATTGATTCCACTTACCAATTTTTTACTATTTCCTACTAATCCTTTGAGCATCTTCGATCTAGTACGAGTAGCTACAATTAATTAACATAAATTGAAAAACATGTGACTTAGGTACGAGGCTGTGTAAGAGACAAGCCCCTGGCTGCTAGCATGTTTATTTATTATTACATATATATTTGAACAATGAACTTCACATCATCTCACTTATAGGACATGTCAAAACATTATCTTGATAATCACATTCATTATTTTAGAGTTTAATTTCAAAACTTATCCCACTTTTTTTTAAAGTGTTGTTAAACACTTTGCTTCAGTCCAAGAACACTAGAAACAAGATTGAGTTTTACAATCACATGAGACATGTAATACTCAAATTTCTCTTAATATAAGTTTTTCGAAGTTGGTGACCATTACTGAAAGATTGTTATAACGCTACTTCAGTAATCTACTGATAACAAAATTTGTCAATATTTTGCCGTAGTTGAATAATTATAATAATAAAAGTAACGTTTGTGATCTCCATTAAATTGCTATACGTCGGTGACGACTCATTTTATTGTAGTGCTAGATTCTTTCTTGTATCTTTTTAGGGCACCACAGAGCACTAGACTAGAGTACCCTATATTTCTTCTTTCATTACATGACCAACATGTGTGCCTATTGTCTCCACCCTCCCCCACTCAAAACCCTAACTACTATTCCTCTCACTTTCCTTCATGAAGTCATCACAATTTCTTGTGGTCTCATTGGTCCAATATAGATAAGCTCATCATCATCTAAATTTTCTCATCACATCTTCATGTAAAATTTATGGCCCCCCTTAGACTTAATATTGCATATAATAATACCCAATTTGTCAAATTCTTCTCTTAATGGAGGTTGCCACTTTTTTCTTCATTTTCCTTTCATTACTATGGTGGATGGTGCAATATGTTGGTGCAACAAAAAGTATTCAAAACTTGCAAGCATGATCCATTTTAGAGCTTACGTAATCATGGTCTTAATCCATCCACTAAGTCACTAACCAATGTGGATAATTGTTTTAATTGGATATTAATGTCTCATTATTTTAAAACACAATTTGTTTAATCTAATTGATTAGTAATATTTCCTTAATCACTTCTTCATTATCCTTATCCTCAATGTCATGCATTATGAACGTAGAGTAGGGTTGATAAACAGGTCAATAGCACATGAACCATCTCACTGATATGACTTGATACAGAAAAACAGGTAAACAACCTACGACCCATCACTAATCTAATTGTATGAACTCGTGTTGAAAAAAGTGGCTCTAAAATTATTTGCGAACTGATATGTGCACAAGACTCTCGTTATAGTAAGATTTGAAGGTCATTTATGCATGTAACATTATCATAATACTTTTTTTAAAAATATTCTCATTAGTGGAACTTTTAACATTTCACCATTGCGTTAGAGTCTCTTGCATAATATATAAAATTTACATGTATGGTCACCATCATATTATTTTCCTAGTACCATTATAATTATAGGCACAAATGTTGCTCAACTTGCAACCAAACAAACGTGACACACTGAGCCATCACTATCTTAATAATCTCCAAACCAAGAAAATGAGTGGAGATTGAGAGTTCCATAAGAGCTAATCATCTTTATGGATTAACATTATATGTATAACCACAAGCTTTTGTGTAATCAAGCCATTTCACTAATGACATGATCAAACACAACTAAACCCATATAGATTCTTGATCGACAACACTAGCAATTATTTTGAGATGCACAATGCTTTGCTTATAATTATCACCTTTGAAACCTTCCTCAAAGAGCACAAAAAAAGAAAAAGAAAAAAAAAAGAAAGAAAGATAGAAAAAGTGGGCTGGCTTTTTGGTGTCTCCATTAGTAACAAAAATGTGCATGTCCCATATATATCAATATATCATGCCCTAAACCCAAAGTCTCAAATAGTTTATGCCACTAATTATTAGGACTAATTAACCAACCATAGTTTATGATGTGTTAATTACGACATCCAAGTCCCCTATTACATTAAATTTTTGCTCTTTGTATTGTAAGTATGTAATTGTGCATGTAACTTTGAATTTAAATAATAAACGCAAATAGTAATTGTTTTAGATGTTATAATTATGATACTTAACGTCATTATGTCTTAACTTTATCTGTCGTAACGGCTCATCATCATTCTTATATTATGTAGGCAAAATTATTATGTTTTACTAACTATTTTAGTCAATATTTGTTATATATAAGTCATCATATGTGCATGTATATATCTTTTTGCTAAAATAGTGTATCCACATCGAACTTATTATAGTTGAGATATGTAACGACGTTATGTCTTAACTTCATTAATTTATACAGTATTGGCTCATCATCTATCTTATATTATGTAGGCACGATACTATGTTTTACTAACTTTTCCTTATGTCAATATTTGTTAAATAAGTCGTTATATGTGCATGTATTTTTTTATTTTGTTGCTAATCTAGTATATGCATATCATGAAAAATCGAATTTATTATAGTTAAAATAATTGACATCATTAAGTCTTAGTTTTGTCTATATTATAATATTCATCGTCTATTTTATATAATTATATCGCGCAATATTACGTACTTACATATTCTTTTGTCATTACATGTAGCGTCATAATATGAACATATACATCCAAATCATCAAAGTTTAAAATATATTATAATTTTAGATATAGTGTTATTATACAGTGACGGCTCATCATCTATCTCATATTATATCATCACGATATTATTGTTTTAATTACCAAAAAAATTAAGGTTTTAATTACAAACTTCTTACGACAATATAACACATGATGGATAATGAGTCATTACAATAACTGAAGACAAGACACCAACACGAGTCTTTATAATATGATGTGAATGTGTTTAGCAGCTCTTTGTGTGAGCTTGGAATAGTTACAAACTGCTCAACAATGGTGCATTATGCAAAACAAATATCATCCATGAGTGGCACAAGTGCTGGTTCAAAACAGGACTACCAAAACAACCACTCACCATATCAGTGCCCAAACCACAAAAAGGACTTGAGTGGCCATGACTGCATCATTTTTATTTTTTCTCTTTCAATTTTTGGTTCTTTTTGGAGACACTTTGAGCCCTACTAGCTACCCTTTGTGAATGTGACCTTACCTCTTTTTGCGTGAGTAAATTATGTGACGTCGGTGTTGAGAAAAAGTAACGAATCGGTCTGCCTAACGATTGTTTTTAAGACGGAATTAAAAGTATAAACAAGATTAAATAAGCGAGAAAGTATATTAAGCATATAAGAATACTTACGTGGTTCGGCGACTTATTGCAAGCCTATGTCCACATGATTCAATTTTGGTGAATGATCGTTTTATTAAAATATAATTCAGATTAACACTTGTCATTGTCTAAATGTCCAATTAATTTGAAAAACTGGTAAGACCAACTCTATGTATTTAGGCACAACCATTCCGCTGAGCAACACGACGCTCAAATCATTACTACATTCACATCTCCACTCTCCCATGAAGTGGTTCAACATTTTTACTTTTCAACTATCATGCTCGATCTACAATCTCAACAATTTGACCACCATATTGGGTGCCAATTATAACTAAGTCGACTATAAGTTAAAGAAGATGATCACAATATTGACAAATTCTTTCAAAATGAGTTTTAACATAACTTACATAACAGACTCAAATCCGTGATTTCAAGATCAATTAGAGCAATGAATATCAATTCATCCACTCGGTGGTTACAGGTGAATGTGACCTTTCAAAATTCATACAACACTTTTTATTTTTATTTTTTTGTTTAAAGCATGACGTAATTTAGGTAAGTTCCTCCTGAGTAATTTAGGTACCAATTATTGGCGTTGGCCTGACATGATTAATTGTGATTGTGGACTGAGCAATCAATGGGATGTCACATTGAAAACAAAGTTTTGTATATCAAATTTGCCTAATTATTGTGATCCTGATGAGCCCTATCATTGGACAGATTGACCCGTATCAATTATTGACTACAGCTCTATGACTCATAAAAATCAGTGAGAGAAAACCTTTTGTCATAGTTTCGTCACAAATTGTGACATAAATTATATTTTTCGTCATAGATACATATTTGTGACGAAAATTTCCGTCACAGATATACATTTGTGACGAAAATTTATGTCACAACCATTTGTGATAACCCAAACAATAACAGAAATATTATGTAACAATTGCGTCACAAATTACATTTTGTGACTGAAATTCACAGATTTGTGACAGAAATTTCCGTCATAAATCGCGAGTTTTTTTAGTGATATTATAATATCTAATTCATATATTGGTTCAAATATTTAAATTTGTTGCAACAATCACACACATATTTCAAAAAATGAGGTTGCAACCCAACCAACCTACAGTGCCTGACACATAAATGGATGACCTAGTTAGCGCATGACAGAAAGAAATAGAAATAAACTCAACATATATTGACATAATGTCCCTAACAATCAGACCCAAAGCACTGAAATTATCATCCCCTCCGGTCTGCACCGCTCGCACCACTTCCTCAACATCCGATTCTATAACCAAATATCCCTAACCCCGCGCCTCAATCCAACTAAGCGCCTCTCTAATTGTAATTGCTTCAGCAATACTGGGCTCACTAACACCCAACCAACACGTCCGCCCTTTTCTCCTTTTTATTTCTAGAAAAAAAACTAATACAATCATTTTGGGACAAAAAGAGTATTATAAGGCATCAGTAAGAAGTGTTGAACATATCACTAAATACGTGATACCGACATAACTTGTCAACTTCCAGCTGTTCCATTTGTCTTACCATGAGTGTTTACTTTTATATTTTTATGACTAATTATCCCGTCCTAAAATAAATGTCTTGATTTCTATTTTGGAAAAAATAAAGGGAGAATTAGTTAGTGTTACATGCACATTTGTATTGTATTTTTATGAACATGTTTTGTAACATACTCAAGACATACTAACCAACTATTATAGAGTTACTATTGATAATTCATATACAACTAACTTTTAATCGGATTGAAAAAATTCACTCAAATTAGGACAATTTACTCTAAGATCTGAAATCTAACCCGAACTCCTTTCAAGCTCGGATTTATCTTTGAATTTTGATCTGAAATTCAAAATATCACCTCTACCATTCATACACAACTAACTAACTAAAATATAAAGTTAACACTCGTACATAAACATTTATTTTGAAAAGGATGAATTTACGAACGCAAAAGCCCACAATTTAATACTTAATGGGCTGGGCTTAAAATCGTGTATGGACTTCATTGGGCTTTATTGGGCCTTTAATGGGCTTTCTTGCCCAATCAAAAAATTGAACAATCTTCATGAATGGATAGAGCATATCATCACATCTATCCAAGCACACAGTCACAGGGTCACACTCACTCACTCACTCCACAAAAGCTCCTTCCTTTCTGCAAATCTTCGTCTCCACAGCTTCCACTAATGACTGCCCACGTTCTGCACCGCCCCAACGCTCTCTCTTCTCCATTTTCAAATCTCCAATTTCGCGCCAAACGCTCACTCCTTCGCACACTCACCAATCCGCCACCGTCTCTCCGGTTTCTCAATTCAAGCTTCCTTAGACTCCCTAAAAGCCCTAATTTCATGGTATGTTGAGGAATTGTGGGTCCAACATTTTTTGGGTTTTTAATTTGTTGAAGTATTTTTTTTCTTCTTAGGGTTTTCAGGGTGTTGGAGCGGTGAGATTTGATGGTCCGGTGGCGGATGTCAGCGAGCTGTCGAAGATTGATGACGGCGATTTGGTGGTGGAGACTTGCGTTGTGCGGACTCTGCCTCCGGCGTTGACGCTCCAGCACGGGCTCGAGAAGATTAAGGAGGCTCTGGAGAAGCTGGAGCTGGATCCTCCTCGCTGTAGTAGTGGCATTTTAAGGTTTCAGGTACTAGCGAATCTTGTTTTTATTGTTGATTGTGTTTAAATTGTAAAAAAAAATGTTTTTTTTGGGGGACAAGTACTCATGAAGTTATGAATCATGATAAAGGATACTAGTAATTATTTTTGTCATAATTTGTTTAGAAGGTTTATGAATCTTACAAAAGGTTTTTGTTCAGTAATAGATTGTGACTTTGAATTTGCAGGTTGCTGTGCCTCCAAGTGCAAAGGCATGGAATTGGTTTTGCTGCCAACCCGAGTCATCTGGTGTGTTTCCCCAGTTTTTTCTTTCCAAGGAGACTGATAACCCAACTTGCAAATCACTGTTGTTGCACGATACACATGGTGTTTTTGGAATAGGAGCTGCAGTTCAATTTTCTCACTCTTTTTTGGGTAATGCTGAGGATGGGAGGATGATCAAAAGGTTAGTAGTTTCGCCCCATGTTTGGATGTGGGTCTCTTTGAATTTGAAAGTCTAGATGGGGCCAGTGAATCAAACGATGCTCTCAGGTTTGCATTTTGTTTGTAGGCATTACTTTGCTTGCCGTTAAAGTTTCTTGAACACCTAGTTTGCCATAAAAAAGGGTTGGTAGCATCCGGCAACACAAGACTTTTAAAAGGCCAGCTATGCTGGTGGAGGTCATAAGTTAGAAAGTGTGACGCTAGTAAACCTGCTCATGTAAGGGTCAAAGACCAAGGGCAAGGTCATGGGTGTGACTGCTTTTTGTTTCTACTTCATTGTTTAAAGGGTTTAAAATTCATTTATATAATTGGTACACATGTGATTTTAATATTACTACTAGAAGAAACTTACTTATTGTGATAGCGATAGGAAAAAGAGTGATTTTCGTTGATTGTGGTTTGAGTACGGCATGAACTTTCATATTTATGCCAACATGAATTCTAGTTAATTGAATCAGCTAAAGAAAGAATGAATAATTCTGCAGGTATCTCTCAAATGATTCCGCATTTATAACAATTTATGGTTTCTTGGACATTGATTTTGACACAGTGTCATATTCTGTGAAGCATGAAGCTGGTTCGTTTTTTTTGTTCATTCCCCAGGTGAACTCTTGAACTATAGCATTTCTGTTGACAAAAAACACATATGTTTTGCTCCTTACTTTCTTATTTTCCTTCCCAGTTAACATCTCATTCTAATTTTTGTGCAAGTCTATTGTTATTTGCTTCAATGGTTCAGTATTGTTATTTATCTCTATTTCTAATTGAAGTGGCTTTAAACATGTTTATATTTTGCAATAAAATGTTAATTTGGCAGATTGAGTTAGATGAACATGCGGGCATTTCTACTTTAGCAGCAACATTGGCATGGGATGAAACTTGCCTTCTTTCAGTTGAGGAAGCCATTCATTCTTGCAAGTTATCTCTCTATCAGGTATGAAGCTATGTATTTCCCAGTCTTTTTTTATATCTTGGTTCAAATATTAAATTATGGTGCTATTTAAGATTTGCGACTTCTGGGTCCAATATTTCTATAATAAAGATTATTCAAGTAAGGGGAATTCATTGCAATTTGATTACCTAAATGTTGGTGACTACTCTATAGTATGATTTTTTGGTGACTACTCTATAGTATGATTTTTCGGTGAGTACTCTATAGTATGATTTTTCTGCTATCAATAAGTTTGTTATCTTTAAAAGTTTTTACAAAGGAGCTGCATTTGTGATTAATTAGGATGGTATCTCTAGCTTATTTAAATCATCTTGCTTGATTGTCCCTCATTCTGATTTAGATAATTTGTTCAGAGCATTGTTGGTAGCTTTATTATACTCTGCTAGATGTTTAAGCATCAATAAAGAATGAAGATTAATCCATCACTAACAGCTTCTTTTTAAATTTATATTCATAGGATTTCTCATAGTAATCAGTTTTTTTTATCTGCTCGTTTGCATATGGGAGCTTAATTTGTAATCCTTTACTTGAAGTGGTTTCATGCCATTTATTTACAACTTCATAAATCTGTTTAATATCTTATCTCACTCTATTATTGTTAAATTCATGTGTTCTAGAAATATTTATTTCAGGCAAGTTCTCATTTTTGGCCTACTACGGAGAAATGTCACACTGCCAGCATAATATCTACTATCAGAAAGCTTGATATGTTAGAGGCTAAAACTGTTTCAATGGTAAAAATTCCACATCTTTTGTTAAGATATGACCATGTTCCTCTACATATAGGCACTACATGATATATGCATTGCTTTTAAAAAAATTACTGATCCAATGGTCCATTACCTACTCTGATTCTGAATTTAGTCATTTGACCTTTTGTATTACTAAGCATTTGTTTCATCTAGTCTACTCATTTATGCATTACTTGTCGGCTCTTCTAGGACTTTATCATTTTGCGACATTCTTTTGTAGGTATACATAGATGCTCTCTCAGGAAAAGATTTTGTGCCGGAACCCTTGGAACTGGTATCCCCTTCTTCCTGGTAATTAGTCACCCTTTATATTTTGATCCCCACAAACTGTAATTGCATAAGCAACATGCTGGTCTAATCTTGCTAATATATTTGATTAAATGTTTTTAAGTCGAGGCCGGATGTCTTGATGCTCTTAACTTCTCTTGCAGAAAGAGGCCCCTTCTTCATGTCAGTTCTGTCTCAGGCTTTCACCGACCTTCGCTGTTTCAAGTAACATGGTATGATGCTTTCATGTTAGTGAGTTTAGAAAAAGAATATGTTCCTAATTATTTGTCCATCCACAAATACTGGAGGTGGAAACTCATGGCCTTGGCTATAGTCTAGTTACAGGTCAGAAGGATAAAAAAGAAATGACCTCTTTGATGGTTTGACAATTTTGCTTGTTTCATAGTGTAACTACAACTTCATTTATTGACAGACTCTATCATCTAGTGCTGTGTCATAATAATCAGTTAGATGTTTTAAGTTTTCATTGGATACAACTTGTGCTATTGCAAAAGGGGCTTGAGTAATCTAAATTTCTATAAATGTTGGAGCATCCAAATGTACATCTGAACTTTTGGTTTAATCATTACCGAAATCCAATTTAGATTCATCGCAGCGTAGGTCCTTTTCAGGTGGTTAATTTACTAGAAAGATAGAAATTTGATGTTACTATGTTAGTCCATTCATATTAATTTAAATCTTCAGTCTTTTAGCATTGCACAATCATTTGTGATAAAGGCATAAAGTATGGAAAAGTGATTATGGAAACCATTTAGCTAATTCTCAGCTCTTCAGCTTGATTACTTGTACAGTTTTAGTTTAACTTTGAACTTTTAGCATTGCAATAGTGTGTCATTATTATTACAAGAATGGTATATTTCCTCTTTCATGTTTTGGAAGATGTATGGTATATCAAGTCTTCAAATACTTTCTGTCATTATATTTGTATGTAGTTTCTTAATGTTAGAAGAAACAAACTTGGGTGAGATTGTTCAGGTTGTATGTCTCTTTCTACTATCAGTTGGATCGTGCCACTGAAATGAGTTTCTCATTGCGAGATCATGGCAACATTAACGCTGTTTGGGCGTCACTTATAATTGAAGAATGCTCTCGACTTGGTTTGACGGTAAGTTTAGTATTGAGAACCTGTTCCAGTTCTTTCTTTCCAGGCGCATGTCTGATTTTTCCTGTATTCTAGTATTTCTGTGTTGCTCCAGGATCAAGATCATCCCCTCTTGCAATTGCTGCTTCCTCACATCCACTAATAACGTGTATTGTATGTTATGATGAGCGCTCACTAGCATTCCATGCCCTTGGTTATGCGAAAGGATCTCAGAAACCTGCTGTTGTCATAACATCATCAGGCACTGCAGTTTCAAATCTTCTTCCAGCTGTAAGTTTTACTAAATATGCATATTAACAATGATTCCATTTACTAATGAACATCTGGAAATCTTGATTGAACATTACAGTTTTTCCTTTGGGCAATAATTTTGCGTATCATAATATTAAGATGTCACAGGTTGTTGAGGCTAGTCAAGATTTTATACCGCTTCTACTGCTCACGGCAGATCGTCCTCCAGAGCTTCTGGATGCTGGAGCCAACCAAGCAATTAATCAGGTAGGAATAACATCTGAAAACCAAGCAATTAGTTGTTCTGATGCATTTGTTTTCTTCTTTAGTTACAAATCAGGAATACTCATTGTGGTTAGTGATGAATAAAGGTTAGATTGACTATTTACATGGGATAGAAAATTAGTTATTAATTATGCCGTCTGCCAATATTATAGCTTAAGAGATATTGTCATCATATATGTATAGGTTGATGACTTGATATGGCATTTAGAGTCATATATGTTATGAGTTATATATATTCCACTTATAATTTTTCTTCAAGGAACCATGTAATATTGTTTAATTTCTCGTATAGGTGAACCATTTTGGTTCTTTTGTGAGGTTCTTCTTCAGCCTCCCTGCACCCACAGATCATATTCCTGCCCGGATGGTACTTACCACCCTTGACTCTGCTGTGCACTGGGCGACCAGTTTGCCATATGGACCTGTTCATATTAACTGCCCTTTTAGGGAGCCATTGGATAATAGCCCAAGCAAGTGGATGCTAAGCTGTTTGAAAGGGTTAGACTCTTGGGTGTCCAGTCCTGAACCATTTACAAAGTATATCAGAGCACAACATTCACATTCATGCAATGACACTCATGGCCAAATGACAGAGGTCATAAAACTTATTAATGGGGCTAACAAAGGGCTTCTCCTTGTTGGTGCAATCCATACGGAAGATGAGATATGGGCAACTCTTCTCTTGGCTAAGCATCTTTCGTGGCCTATTGTAGCGGACATCTTGTCTGGTTTACGATTGAGAAAGCTTCTAACTCCTTTTCCTGAAGTTGAAGACAGATTGTTATTTGTTGATCATCTTGATCACGCTCTTCTCTCTGATTCTGTCAGGAATTGGGTACAGACCGATGTGATTATTCAGGTAAATCTTCATACTGTTTTATTTTACTCCACCATTGGTTGAAGCAGCTAATATAGACATGCATGGCATCTTGAATGAAGATGTCTAAAGTAATGGATTAGAAAATTTTGATCTAAATGTAGTACTGGAAATGTAAATCCTTAAAGTTGCTGAAGTTTGGACTGTTGGGAACTACTTGGTTTTTATGAAAACAATTTAGCAATTTTTTCCAGTTGGCAGTTTAGGTTCCATATTTCAATGTAATTGATCTACATATACGAAGTCTCTTGTAAATCCTGTCATTTTAATGTTGTGGCAAATAAAGTGGAAGTGGGTATTCATTGGGGTAATTGGAGTGGTGATCATGGTCTTTAAGATAGAATATATATAGCTGGATCTAAAAATTAATTTAGAACCATATTGATGTCTTTAACTGTTTTAGGAAAATTTAACTGATTGTTTTTTGGTCAAATTACTATGACCAAAACTAAATATTAAAAGCATTTGTTAAGAAGTACATGAAGTGGGTATTCATCAACTATATAACTATTTTTTCTTCTCATAAATTGCCTCCGCATTTTGAATCATGAACAGATTGGGAGTAAAATAACAAGCAAGCGCATTTCACAGATGTTGGAGGATGACTTTTCAAGCACATACATTATGGTTGCCAATCATCAATGTCGCCACGATCCTTCTCATATTGTAACACACAGGATCCAGAGTAACATTGTTCAGTTTGCTGATATTTTACTCGGATCTCATTTTCCACAGAAAATCGGTATTTGGAGGGATTATCTTCAAGCATTGAATATGATGGTATTTGCTTACTTCTCCATTTTTATCTGTTAATGGACAAACTCCTTTGTCAATATAGCTGGATATCGGTCTCGAGCAAGTCACATCAAGTTTAGTCTGACTTAACATTGTAATTTCAACTAGACTAAATAGTGGCATACATTGGACAATTTTATCATGGTTTAACTGGTGCAATTTTTTTGGCTGCATTCTTTTATATTTATCCGTTGTTCGATTCAATTATATTCTGTATGAAGATTGAATTGTTGTGTTTAGTGGGGGTTGTTTCTTGGGATATGTTCAGAAATTTATTTTGGCCATATTGTGTTAGCTGCAGTTTTGTTTTATATGAGGACAATTATAGCTTCTTTAGGAAGTTGGAATAGCATGAGTTTTTGTTTAATGTCATATTTAGCGCCTTTCCTTGCATCTAAGTGGGTTTTGTTTTCATATAGTTATACTCTGCTTTTCTTTGAGTGACTTTGTTAGCTATCTCCACTGTTTTGCAGGTTTCATCGGATCTATCATTTCAGATTCTCGCCCAGTATTCATTAACTGAACCTCAACTTGCTTACACAGTTTCAGAAGTTCTTTCACCGGAATGTGCTCTTTTTATTGGGAACAGTATGCCAATACGCGATGCAGACATGTATGGATGTAGTTGGGGAAAAGGTACTGATAGTATTGCAGCTATGATGTTCAGCTCAAAACTATCATGTCTCGGGGTACAGGTGGTCGGTAATAGAGGAGCTAGTGGTATTGATGGTTTGCTCAGCACAGCTGTTGGTTTCGCAGTAGGATGCAACAAACGAGTGAGTGCTTACAAATAATTAGCTGTATTCCCATATATTAAAAAAACATATATGGTATTGGACGACATCGTAGATCTTTCTAAAGGCTTTCATCATTTATGTAATTTGTTTTAGTTTCTTAAACTACCCCCAAGAAGATGAATTTTGCTACTTTAACTTTTTAATGGGATCATCAGAATAGTGTTATAATGTTTTTTTCTTATGGGCCTAATAAGGAATTATCCCCATTGGGCGACATCTTGGATATGTTATTTGTTCTTGTTACATGATGATACTTTAGGTTATTTTTGCATAATATGATTATTACTCATGAGAACATAGTATTCGGTTTCCTTCTCTGCAGTTACCAATACTTAGTCATAGTGCATACTTAGATCTATTATGCCCAAATCTCCAAATGATTGCGTGATACTCAATCAGATCTCATTATGCCCACATCTCTTAAAGTCCCATATAACGGATCCTATATAGTGGGTCTTTCAAAGAGATAAAATGTCACGTTATTCATATTTCTATTGGTTATTGTTCAGGTATTTTGTGTGATTGGAGATGTTTCTTTCCTTCATGACACAAATGGTTTGGCAATCTTGAATCAAAGGTATGTCATCTTGTTCTCTAATCAATACAGGTTTTGGAAGATTTTGTTCACACACTGTTGTGTTCTTTTTCCATATGGTTACTTGATATTTAAGCAGTGTTTAAATACTTGATGCCAGATGTATTATTTTATATCATACAACTTTTTTATTTATTTATGATTCCATCATGTATTATACAAATTATACTAGTGGAGTTTTTAAAAGGATCTACTCTGTTGTAGGGCATCGAGGAAACCAATGACGATACTAGTGATAAACAATCATGGTGGTGCAATTTTCAGTCTCCTTCCTATTGCAAACAGAACTGAGCCGAGTGTCATGGAACAGTATTTCTACACATCTCATAACATATCAGTCAGCAAGCTATGTTCGGCACATGGGTAAAGTTGTAGACATGTTGTTGATGCATATGAAACTTGTTATATACCCTTCTAGCTAATATACTAAAAACAAAAAAATTCAATGTTTCTGTTTAATAAAATGATCTTATGCAAGACATGCTTTCTTGTTGCTCATATGCCCAAAAATCTTGGCCTTTCTAAAAGTGTTGAATCATTGTTCTGACTTTAAAATATGCAAGATTCATTGCATGTCCTCATGTACACCCTCTTTTCTTATGCTTTCCTTTTAAAAGAACCAATAAATGTGTAGTTTGAAGCATACAAGAGTGCGGACAAAGCTGGAACTTCAGGATGCTTTATCCACATCTCAGCATGAAGAGGTAGATCGTGTTATTGAAGTTGAAAGCTGCATTGCTTCAAATGCCTCCTTCCACAGGTTGTTTAGGTTGTACTGTTGTGTGAATTGCAATCTCTTTTAGTTCGACAACATATCATGAGTGTACCACTGACACATAATGTCATGTCAGTATTCTTAGGAATTCTGCACGCCTAGCAGCTGATCGTGCTATAGGCATCCTTTCAAGTCTCTCTGTTCCCGATTCATTTTCACCTGGTTTTCTCTGCAAAATTCACAAAGCGGAGTTCTCACTGTATAGGTGATTTTTTTTTCCGCACTTCAAAAATCTCATATCATTTTGACTTATTGGAATCAAGAGTTATTGTATTTTTTTGGCAGAATACCACTCCTCGCTCCACCTACTTCAACTCTTATTCATGATCGGATCAGGTTCTACAGAGAAGGTTTTATTTTATCTTTGTCTCTTGAAGATGGAAGTGTTGGGTTTGGAGAGGTTAGTTTCTCTATAATTTTTAGATGTCTTTGATATTCTTATTTTGCCCGTAGATTCCCTCCAGTTTTTCAAATTTCTTTAACCGATGCATTATTCTTGCTCGACAGGTTGCGCCTCTTGAAATTCACAAAGAAAACCTGCTAGATGTGGAAGAGCAACTCAGGTTTCTTCTTCATGTATTGAAAGGAGCTAAGATCAGTTACTCCCTCCCGCTGCTAATGGGCTCATTTTCTTCCTGGATATGGAATGAATTAAGAATCCCAGTAGGTCTTTGCGACTCTGTTCTACATTGATGTACGTTGCTAAAAAAATATATATGATGTATTGAGCTAATTTGTTGTGAACCTATCATACAGCCATGTTCAATCTTTCCAAGCGTCCGATGTGGGTTGGAAGCGGCTATTCTTAGCGCCATAGCAGCAAGACAAGGTTCCAATATGTTAAACGTGTTGCATCCTTCAAAAGATGAAGCTATATCCAAAAGGTCATCAAGAGTTAAGATTTGTGCACTTCTTGATTCTAATGGGACTCCAGCAGAGGTAGCTTATTTAGCTGCTGCACTAGTTGATGAAGGATTTACCACTATAAAGCTTAAAGTGAGTTCATCTTGCTCAAACCACGGTGTTGAAAGTACATTATTCTTCATAACCTTGGATTTTTAACTAATTATAATTCTTAGGTTGCACGTCGAGTAGATCCGACTGAAGACGCAGCTGTTATACAAGAAATAAGAAAAAAGGTTGGACACCATGTTGAACTCCGTGTGGATGCGAACCGAAACTGGGACTATGAAGAAGCTCTCAAATTTGGTTCATGCGTCAGAAATTGTAATCTGCAGTATATTGAGGTACTGTTTGATAGGTCAAATGCTCTTTATGAGTCTACAGATGCATATATTTATTGACGTGTCTTGTTAAACGACTTTATATACACATTACTATTTTCCTCTGCTTCATTTTCCCCTTTTCAGGAACCTGTTCGGAATGAATATGATATCATTAAGTTTTGTGAAGAAAGCGGCTTACCTGTGGCACTTGATGAAACTATTGATAATATTCAAGGCAGTCCTCTTATAATACTCGAAAAGTACAATCACCCAGGAATAGTTGCTATTGTAAGTAACTGAATTTCCATAATATGATCTGTGCGCCACATATTCAATTTTATATTTTGTAGTGGTTACAAATTGCTTTTTTTCATCACAAATCTCTTTTCTTTTTTGCAAGATCATATTTGTTAATGGTAATAGAGTTCAGGATGCAATTTGTTTTATACCTATCGGGAAAATAACAAGAATTCAGCACAGCTCACCTCTATGAACCTTGATCCCATCTACATGATTTGTTGTTTTGACCAACTAGGAGTAGCTTAGGTTTTGTACTATTTACTAGCTCCATGCAAGAGCATTACTGGTTACAACTGAGAGCAGAGCTTACAAATTTTGAGGAACCACTCAAATCCATTGAACTAAAATTAGACTTTCCTGTTACATTATTTAATTGACAAATAATCTATTTTTACAAGCTGTATTTTGATTTTTTTTACATTTGACTTGACAGGTTATCAAACCAAGTGTTGTTGGTGGATTTGAAAATGCAGCAATGATTGCACGATGGGCCCAGCAACACGGGAAAATGGCTGTTGTCAGTGCTACATTTGAAAGTAGTGTAGGTTTATCAGCATATGTACAGTTTTCCAGTTATCTTGAACTGCAGAATGTCGAAATTCGTAAGGTGATGAATGATGAACTAGCCGCATCTGTAGCCCATGGTCTTGGGACTTATCGCTGGCTTGAAGAAGATGTAACAACAGATCTCCTCAGGATTTCTCGTAACCCGTGCAGTGGCTTTGTTGAAGCATCTGTTGAGGATGCTAATGCACTCTTACAGAAATTCCATATCAATCACAAAGTCATTCAGAGAACTTTTACTGGAGAACAAGTTCGTACATATCAGTTGGATGTGGATTCAATGGGATTCTCTTATTCAATTAAAGTGCAAGAAACTGGACAAGAGATTGATGTAAGTACTCTCTCTCTCTCTCTCTCTCATACACACAAGCGCGCGCACAGCGAAGTTTTATCAATTACATTTAGGGGTCTCATAGTAATTGCAAGTATGCAACATTTTCTTGTATTTGGATTGCTGAAAATGATTCATTGTTATGATTTCAACAACCAAAAACTATATAAGCATATTAGGTAGAGCTAGCAATTTGGGCCGTGGGTCGGGTTGCAATTTTGCATAGAAAATGTGCGGGTTTACCCGACCTGATCCGCCGTTTCTCAATGACAAACCCGATAAAAAATCAACCGGGTTTATTTTATGCAACCAAAACGTTAAATGTGGGTCGGATTTCGAGTGCCCACAGGTTCATGTCCAAATTGTCAGCTCTCATTTGAGGTGACAACCTCATATTTTGTATGTTTCCTTTTTCTTCTATTTACTTGGGGAATTTTAATTCCTTCCTTAAGAACCTTGCCATATGTAGTAGCCACACCTTCTACTACTACGATTACGAACATGCTTACTGTGAGGTTGTGCTGATGTAGGGCAATGTTCTTGTATTTCTTCATGGTTTTCTTGGAACCGGCGAAGATTGGATCACTATCATGGAATCCATCTCGGGATCCGCAAGATGCATTTCAGTCGACCTTCCTGGCCATGGCGGATCAACTGTACAATATCGTAACACTGACGAATCTGCACAGGAATCTAGATTGTCAATTGAGGTAGTTGGAGATGTATTAAGTAAGCTGATCAATCGCATTACTGATAAAAAAGTTACCCTCGTCGGATATTCCATGGGAGCAAGGATTGCATTATTTATGTCTTTGAGGTTTAGCAATCAGGTACACAGCTGATATTTAATATTTTAGTTTCATCTACGAGAGAAGCAATGTTACTGTGTATATAACTAAAGTAAGTAACCGTGTTCACAACGTAGATTGAAGGAGCTGTTATAATTTCCGGAAGCCCTGGATTAAAAGATGAAGCAGCAAGAAAAATCCGTAGAGCCAAAGATGACTCCAAAGCACGCTCCCTTATTGCTCATGGCTTACCGTTCTTCCTCGATTCCTGGTATGCCGGCAGTCTGTGGAAAAGGTAACTCCTCGGTTTTACATCTTTTGATTAGTTTTATGCTTGTAATATAACGTGAAGTAAACAATCACTGAATATTTGCTTTTAAACAGCTTAAGAGAGCATCCACATTTCAATCATATAGTTGCAAGCCGATCACAGCACGATGATGTAAAGAGCCTTGCAAGAGCTTTGTCGGATCTAAGCTCTGGGATACAGCCGTAAGCTTAGTTAGATATAAATATATAATGTAAACTGTGTCCCATCTGCTCAACAATATTTTGGCCTAAAAAGAAAGTTTTTCGCATTTCTGTTTCCACAGGTCATTGTGGGAAGACTTGAAGGAATGCAAAGTACCTCTCCTACTCATTGTCGGAGAAAAAGACTCGAAGTTCAAGCGAATCGCTGAGAAAATGTTGGATCAAATTGGAAGCGGTATAGAAAACACGATCCATGACATTGTTGAAATCCCAAACTCTGGGCATGCTGTGCATCTGGAGAATCCTCTGCGAACCATCAGCGCGTTGAGACAGTTTTTAACAAGTCTGAAAGGGAGCGAAAGTGTCGATAGGCGATAGCTAATGGAAATGATTCATGAAATCAGTAAGTCTGTTGATGAAACTTTTTAAATTTCCATGAGTAATTAACAATTACTATAAAAACCTATTTTCTCTTCTATTTTGTGCATTTATAGACTGATTGATTATTGTGAGACTTGGAGATTACTTTTTCCCAAGTTCATGAAATGTCACATCATTTATTTAGATTTGTTGGCAACTTGGTGTATACTATGATGAAACGTTCATGAAATATCATGTCGTTTATTTAGATTTGTTGAAGACTTGAAGTTTACTTTTATACCATGTTCATGAAGAATGTCACATCGACCTGAATACATCGTTTATTCAGATTTGTTGGAGGCTTGGAGATTACTTTTACACCACGTTTATGAAATGTCACGACGTTTATATATAGATTTGTCAAAGACTTGTAGATTACATTTACTCCACATTCATCAAATGTCACGTTATTTAGATTTATCGGACACTAGAGGTTAACTTTACGCTACATTCTAGAAATGTCACGATGTTCATTTAAATTTATTGGAGACTTGGAAATTATTTTTACACTGCGTTCATGAAATGTCACATCGTTTATTTAGATTTGTTGGAGATTTGGAGACTACTTTTATGCCACATTCATGAAATGTCGTATCGTTTATCTAGTTTTGATGGAGACTTGGATATTCATTTACGCCATGCTCATGAAATGTCACGTCAGAGACTTGGAGATTTCTTTTATGTCACGTCGTTTATTAAATTTATATCTGATCATGTATCGGTAATAGAATCGTTATTACACATTTGTGAAATGACAATTTAATTGCAATGACATAAACCATCCCGGCAAGTGCCACCGGCTTTAGGGCATATTTGGTTGCACCCGGCTGTGGTGGTGCACGGAATAGGCTCAGACGCCGCGTACATGTACGCGGTGGCGTCGCAGGCACAACGGCTGTTGTCACATTCGAAACATGGAGGGCACTCATGATAGTTACTGCATGCCCTATGACCTGCTTTTGCCACCCTCATATTTGGTACACCTGCATGCACTCAAATTGAACTGGACCGAATTATGATAAAAAAAAAATTGAATTTAAAGACTAGATCGAATCGATACTAATTTTAAAATAAAAAAATTACATTGTCCTAACTTAAAAGCTCAAATTTATTATGTATATAGGTCGAATTTAATCGGAATAAATTGAGAACAATATTTTGAATTTTTTTGGACTAAAATTCGAACTGAATATGATCAGTTCAGTTTCAATCTATCCTGATCCAACATTTCGGTCCAGACCGGTCTAAACAATAAAAAAAATGTATGGATTGAAATTCGGACAAAATCGAATAGTTCCATTTTCATTCCGGTTCAATCAAAATCCGGTCCAAATCATATATATGGGGCATTTATGTTGGTGCATTGCAAAAGAAGAGTATATATTTGAAAAATAATAATAAAATGAAACAGAAAATATTTACAAATCAGATTTTTGGAGATGAGAAATAGACTTACAAGCAACAATGGCCAAAACAAGGAGCAAAGAAGCCATCTTGAGATTAGTAGTCTTTTCCATATCTTAATTGTGATTGTTGTGTCCAATATTTATATTTCAATTTAT
>JAYMTF010000375.1:0-38141 GCA_036897485.1 Pelargonium nanum
CCTTGACTTTTTTCCCAAACATAGTATTTTAGTTTGACCATCAACTTGCCCTTATGACCCCAACTTTCCCTTATCAAAAAAATAGTTCCCAAACAATACCTAAAAGTTTTTCTCACCCTTTTAAATATATATTTTGGAAGAACTCGTCATTCAAAATATTAAATTAAATAAGATAACTAATTTTTAATAATTTTAAAAAAATACTTTCTGAGTCAAAATTCATAGACAAAAATGAGTAGTAATACTCTAACCATTTCAATTGTATTTTGATTTATTTTTTATTAGGACATGTAATGATTATTGTTTTAATTTTATTTTTTAAACTTCATATTTTTAAAATTTTATTAGTAATATCCAATTATCTATTAACAAAATTTATTGTTTTTTTTTTGTAATTATCAATTACTTTATATGATGAAGTTAAAATATTTAAAAATTTATTTATATAAAATATTTTGTATTTAAATATAAAAATTGATGAGATTAATTTTAAATGTAGGAGCATTTATCTTACCCTCTTTTTAAAAGTTCTTCTCACCCTTTCAAATATTTTTTTGAAGAACTCACCCTTTTAAATATTAAATTAAATAAGATAACTAATTTTTAATAATTTTTTAAAAAAATATATAATACATATAAAAATTGAATTTATTATTTTCAATAAAAGAAATCAGTAAATTTAATGATGAACACCCAATTACACGTGTTATATAATAGAAAAAGATGAGTTGTGATTTTTTTTGTAGATGTCAAATGTAATTTTAATTGTTAAAGATCTCAATGTTTTTATATTTTTGTCGTTTGTAAACAACTATATTTAGTGTCATAACAACTCCATGTGTATCTTCTCATACACAATAACATGTATGATAATGATCCGTGTACTATATATGATCTCATAAGTTGACATAAAATATGGAATTCTTTTTATTGTTCATGGGATAATAATATAACGGAGACGGTTTGTTCTAAATTTCTCTTGAAGATACCTTGATCGAAGTCAACAATTTTTGAGTTGGAAACAAAAAGATTGAGCCAAAGGTAAATACGTTCAATAATGCAAGATTGTCTCTTTGATATTTCCATAAACACAATTAGTGTTAATAAAATGAAATTGTAGTATTTGAAAACAATTTTAAGTAAAATTTCACACCTTCGTAACCTTCCACCGAAAAGTTTTGGTTTTCGCTCCTTAGAGTTTCGCAAGTAAATTTTTCACCTTCGATTACAGGATCCAATACTTATATATATAAATAAATAATTGAAAAATCATATGCAATGCAATATAATAAGATTAATATACAAACCGAACATATTTTTTTATCAAAACGAACAGTTAATTAAACTAAATAAACATCTTTACATTAAAATATGTATAAACAAATGCAATAAACAACGCTATAGCAATAAAATATTAAATTGCACATTCAATTACATATGAAAATAAAATAGAATAATTACATACTATATTTAATCATATGAGCATCAAAGATGAGCAAAGAACAACAATATTGAATTGTAGATAGTGAACTAATAAAAAAATATTCATGCCACAACATACTATTAAATAGAAGATGAATAAATTTAGATAAAGTGTAAAAAGTATTTTTTAAATTTTGAATGCATACGTGAAAAAATATTTAATTTAAGATGAATATAAAGCTTATCTCATTAATTTAATGAGATAACTTGCAATATATTCAATATAATTTGTATATAAAATATATATTTTTAAATTAATATGTTAGGATTATATATTAAATGAATTAAAATATAAGTTTGAATTAACTTATCAGATTTTTTACTATCTAAATCTATAAAATTAGATTTATTAGTAATTTTAATTTAAATCAAATTTGAAGATTTGTAGATTATTAATTATCAAAAAATTATTTTAAAAATACAAAAATAAAGTAATAAATGGAATAAAATGGGAAGACACATGTTAAAATTTTGAAGCGCCACGTGTCGCTCAAATAGTTTGTGTCTTTCCTATTATATATATA
This sequence comes from Pelargonium nanum, assembly GCA_036897485.1. Classification (NCBI taxonomy): domain Eukaryota; kingdom Viridiplantae; phylum Streptophyta; class Magnoliopsida; order Geraniales; family Geraniaceae; genus Pelargonium; species Pelargonium nanum. The sequence continues at coordinate 2,007 of JAYMTF010000375.1, forward strand.
TATATATAAGATATTGCTTAGAACAACCCAAAAAATTGATAAAATGAAAAGGGTAGAGAAGTAAAACAAAAAATGATGACAATGATAATTATAAATTATTTTTTACACTCTCACAATAACCTTAAGCTCTGCTGGTGAACACTGTAGACTTCATTGAAGAGTGAAAACCACCGTAACAACAGAAATAGCGCTTTGGCTGCTTCTGCTTCGTCCTCGGATAGCTGACTCCTAAACGAGTCATTTTCATTCAAATCGCTATACTTTCTATGGTCTCTGAGTAAATGGCATCAACCGTCTTCACCAGGACTCTCTTGGCTCATCGTTTGATTCGTTCCTCATCCCAAGTCACCTCCTCTCTCTTCAATGTAAGTGCTAAAATACCTGATTTTTTCCTGTTACCTCGCATGGGTTTTTGTTTCTCAATCGACCCTTTTCTGGGTTGGTTTATTTTCGAAGATTCTGTGGCGGGCCTTCATGTTTTGGGTCTGTTTTACGGATTCTGATTTCTGAGTGTCTCGTTTTGTTGGTCTAGAATTCTTAATTTCCTGTTTTTAGCGGTGGGTTTACTGTTAGAATGATGATTTTCAGCATGAGAATTAGGATTTTTTGAACTGGTGATTATGTTCTCATCAATAGTGTGTTTTTTAAGTCTCATTAATTGATTGTTTCCTTGTTATTTCTGGGTTGTTCAGATCATTTATGAATGTGGGTTTTTCAGTTGGTCTCAATCTCTTCCTATATCTGATGATTTTGGTGTGCCTTTGGGTGTTCACTGTATTGTTTCATTACGTATATGCAAAGTTCTGCATGATCAGATGCTTTTTTTACATTTAGAATGCTAGTGATTATATTTCAATTTGTCCGGTCTTTGACCAATTCTGTGCAGTAAGCATTTCTACATATTAACTAAATTGGCTTAGCTTAAATTCTGTTTTGTTTCATTCTATGTAACTATAATAGCTTGACAATGTACGCCTATCCATTTGTTATGGATTGGGTTTTGGTGCTGGAAAGTGCTATTCTAGTCCTTTCCTCATGGAGATTTGACTATGAACTCTTATAATACACACAGAAGAGACAGGTACACTTTCTGGCTGAACCCACATATCCATCATATAGAAAATCTGGTTGTGCTCGATTCATAATGGCTTCCTCGGTTGTTGGGAGAAAAGCTGGCTATTCAACACAGTCTGTGTCTACCAGTGAACCTGTTGTTTCTGCTGATTGGCTCCATACTAACCTGAAAGAACCTGATATCAAGGTATGTTCTTCATCACACACTGTGATTTAGGCTCTATAAATAATATACTGTTTTGTGCTCCATCATTTTTGTTCTCATGTTTTAGTCTTGAATCTTGGTGAAAGAAATCTAGGTTTATCTCACAATTTGCTGCTTCTGATGAACTAACCTTTTGTAGGGCTTCTAACGTTTTGTATATTATCATTTTATCTTAAATTGTATGTGTTTTTTACAGGTGTTGGATGCATCCTGGTATATGCCAAATGAGAAGAGAAATCCACTTCAAGAGTATCAGGTGTTGCCTTTGGTTCTACTTGCAATTTTATTTTGATGTCATCCTATTATGATTCTCTTTTATACTTATCTAATTTGGTTGGCCACACCTTGCCCAAAACAGGTTGCTCATATTCCTGGTGCCCTTTTCTTTGATGTGGATGGAATTTCTGACCAAACAACAAATGTGAGTGGGTTTTGCATCATTTGTTATTTTCCACTTTTTATTATCACCTTGTATTTACTTGCCCTAAATTTGTTGTAACCATCTGTAGCTTTCCTGATGAAGTCTTGTTGTCTGCTCATTAGAACTCTTATTTCCGTTTCCTTTCTACTCCGATCCCTCCTGCACCCCTTCTTGTTTTTATGTTTGTGGAAAAGTTAGATATACTCAATACAAAGTACACTTCCATATTTGATAGAAGTATCTAGGAAATTTTGGCTTCTTTGCTCCCCCTTTTAGTTATTTGTGGCTTTTCGGCAACTATTTTTTGGGTTAATTGCATCAACATTTTGACGAGTTTTTATTATTATTTAGAAAAAAGGCGCTCTATTACTGAACAAGTTTGTGCATGATAGTTGATTTATTCACTTCACTTCTGTTTTTTTTTTGGGGTTCTGAAGGAGGCTCATTGGGGATTAGCAGCATTAGCTATTTAGCTTTAACTTAATTTGTTCTGTTTGCTTAGAACTTTCCCAAGTGGCCAAAAATATAACCTCTTAATCATGTTTTATTCTGGATCTTATCCTATAGCCTTGCTATGCTCATATCCCTATTGTGATTTGTGAACATCATATTTCTTGATGATTTGTATTAGTTGCCACACATGCTGCCCAATGAGAAAGCCTTTGCTGCAGCAGTATCTGCTCTTGGCATTGAGAATAAAGATGGAGTAATAGTTTATGATGGCAAGGGACTTTTCAGTGCGGCTCGAGTTTGGTGGTGAGTTGTTGGGTTGATAATACAATGAAATTGACTTGATTTAGGCTAAACAATATAAATGATACACTTTGTTTTGCTAATGAAATGAAAAGGATGTTCAGAGTATTTGGGCATGACAGAGTTTGGGTGCTGGATGGGGGCATGCCAAGATGGCGTGAATCAGGATATGACGTTGAATCTAGTGCGTCAAGTGACGCTATTTTGAAAGCTAGTGCTGCTAGTGAGGCAATAGCGAAAGTATATCAGGGACAAGAAGTAAGTATATGACAACCATGGTTTCCTTTTTATTTATATTATAATTGGAAACATGGATGATGGATTTATTGATGGAAGCACTACTTATTCTCTTAATTCTATAAATTCATTCTCTAAAGAGAGACTTTATTTCAAATTTTTTACTTGTTATATGCACAAAAAAATGTATGGAGTTTATATTTATGCCTTGTGATTTGACCATCATTCATGTTGGGAATAGCTTAGCCATCACTTCTTGTGGTTTGTAGGACAGTTGTCCTTCTTCTTTTTTTTTTTCTTTCTTTGTGTGTGTGTGTGTGCGCGCGTGTTCAATTCAATGTAGTTTCATCCCTTTATTATAGAAATACTCATTCTAAGCTTCCTTTTCTCATGACTGAGGATCTTCATTTATTCTCTAACATTTTGTGCTTTATTTTATCGGCTAGTATGTACCAGTTTCTTTCTCTTTTATAGTTTTCCATGTTTTGATGTGAAGTTCTCCTTATAATTCTGTTAGGAATTACAGAGGATGTTGCTGTCTGTTGAGTTAAAACTTTCAGCTTCTTCCCCTCTTTTTTTCCCCTTCATCTTTTTTTCCAAAACCATATATTCTTTATTAGCATAAAATGTAATATGTACTGGTAGTCTGGTACCCTTTCTTTTTTCACTTTTCCCCAAGTGAATATTATTCAAATTTAGTTTTGTGATTATATGATATGATTCCAGGTCGGGCCAATCACATTTCAGACCACATTTAGACCACATCTTGTCTGGACACTTGAACAGGTTGGTTATCCATTCTTCTGTTTAATTAGTGTATCATTTGAAAAACATGGAATTCTTGCCTGACCTATTATTTAACATACCTTCTAAAATTAAGAACCAAGTTTTATGATGGAAGTGTTCAAACATCTGATGTATTCTACATTCTGGTTGGTGCCTCCATAATGCATGATCATTAAAAACTGTTGATTGTTAACCCAAAGTACACACATTCACAACCAAATCCAGCAGAAAAAAGTTTCACAAAAAATGCTATGTGCTACCTTTCTCTTTTATTTACATACAAGTCAACAGAGATGGACTAATATTTTCATATGCCTACATATGGTTGGGTGAAGTTTTCTAGATAATCCAGGTGATGATTCGAGTATAACTTAATTTTCACCGCGTTCAAGTTATGGTTGCTATATGTTGCAGGTTAGGAAAAACATTGAGGAAAAGACCCACCAACTCATAGATGCTCGATCACAGCCCAGGTATCCTATTCGTTAATGTGATTGGTTTTGTTATATTAGTGGCTTTATATAGAAAAGTAATTATAGATGATCATCTGCATGTTTTTTCATGGAAACTTTATAAGATTCTTAGCTTCTGGAGGTGCAAATATCCTTTAGAGTCATAGAAAGGTTAAAACCATCAATTCATCAAATTATTCAAATGAAAGTGAAGGACAAATAGGTTGATCTGCTATTCAGATTAACAATATTTTATGCACTATGAGTTCCCAAACTAGTGCCATATATATTCCATATCAAGTTAAATATTTTTCGAAAAAAGATGGACTCATTGACTGATTTATCTTGTCATGAGTTAATGAATTGTGAACATGCTCAAGCCAATAAGTCAAATTTAATTGGCATTGTTGATTTGAAAAAAGTAAGGAGCCTGCTAACTAATAGCTTCCCATTGCTGCAAAAACTTTCTAATTAAGCCCATTTTTGGTGAACCTTGAAAACTTGATCAGCAATAGTGACAAGAAATCTTTCTCAAGGCCAGTTGGATATGGGACTAAACTGGAGCCTAAACTTATGTGTATTTATGCAATTGGTGCTAACTAATGACATAGTTTGTATGATCCTAGAATGAGAAACTTATGTAACTAGAACTTGATCAATCTGATTTGGAAATGCTGCAGAGTTGGCGTTGCTGGACCTGCTTTTTTACTTTCTACTTGGTTTCTTTGAAAGATGTTAAAGATGGGCTTATTCCTATGTTTAAGTTTGGAAGATCATTATCGTATGAAAATTTGACACCCTATTGTTCTGATTGCAGGTTTGATGGTGCTGCGGCAGAACCTCGAAAGGGAATAAGAAGTGGCCATGTACCAGGCAGCAAGTGCATTCCTTTTCCCCAGGTAAAGTGTTGGTCACTTGTATGATGATACTATTCGTATTACTGTTCCATTGTCACCTGCTTTACATGTGATTTTATATTCTTCATTAAAAAATTACATTTATGAAGTATTGAAATTAATGTTAGAATATGATATTTGATATAAAAAAATCTTAGAATTTAGTTCATGAAGGTGAACTGTGCCTAAAAAATATTCTAATAGATTTAAAGGAAGTTTAGTTCATGAAGGTGTATGGTTTTCTTTTGCAGGTGTTGGATAGTTCACAGACACTCTTGCCTCGAGATGAGCTTAAGAAAAGATTTGATCAAGCAGGTAAAGTCGTAAAGTCATTTTCTCATCTTATTTGTGGTATCCTCTTCGGTTCAATGTGCCACTGTCTTAATACTAGCGCATTTTTTTAAGTACGGAGAATATTATTTTAATAATAGAGGAGTCTAAATTTCCAAGATGGAAAAAGAGACCAAATAAAGGCATAGCGTACAACATAAATGTCAGAAGGTATAATGCAGAGAGCAAGAAAGAACCAAGCTAGCGAGGCTAGTAAGTAGAAACAACCAAGCGGCGTAGTAGGATATGCCAAAGGTGGAGATAAGCTTTATTGAACAGTACAACTTGTTCATTTTGTTCCACATTTTTTTCTCTAGGAATGGCTTGATTTACGTTCCTCAACCTCATAGATAAGCAATGGTGACATTTTTATGTATAGTCTCTTAGTTGGCCCCCAGTGTGCAAAATGAGGTCATCGTCCATTCATACCTTCCATATCTGACCATAAAAGATTTCTGATTTCAATAATTAGAATAGTTCAATTGCCGTTTGTAATACTCAATAATTGTAGCAGATAATAATTAATTGTTGTCTTTAAATATTACGAAACGTAACCCACTTGTTCCGCTGCAGGCATCTCTTTGGACAGTCCTGTTGTAGCGTCATGCGGCACTGGTGTAACTGCCTGCATTCTTGCCTTGGTATCCTATTTTTCTATCAACTTATCAAATTATGACTTGAAATTTATGCCTAGTTGATTTTTTTAATAGTGAATCATCATATTTATATCAGAAAATGACATTGCTTATTCCTATGTTCGAAACTGAGCATCTCAAACTTATTTTGTTGCATGATTATATCTTTCAGGGTCTTCATCGGCTTGGGGAGCCAGATGTTGCAGTCTACGATGGGTCTTGGACTGAATGGGGAGGACATCCTGATGTACCTGTTGAAGCTTCTTAAGTTTTAACACGACGCTGGTTGTTTGCTTCTTGGTTCGTGTTTTGCTTTCTTGAAGTCAAATTGCCGGAGATGAAAGAGGGTTGTATCCACATCATTTTCCAAATGATCCTAATGTCACAATATCCAACTCGTATTTGTTTCTCGCCGAATGCTTGTAGTTTTTGGATATGAAATAAATAACCCAAACCATATCTCTGATGGATTTTACTGAAACAAAACCGTATTACAGTTCGTGTATTTTTCCTCTTTAGACCCATTTTACCTTGTGCTGTAAGTCAAAATTATAGAATTTGGATCAAACTGATTCCATTTTCATGGATTTTGGGTTGAAAAATGTTTTCAGTACACAGTTGAATCTGAATCTGAATCTCTGAAGAAAATTGTTACATATTTTTGCGTGTATTTAAATAATAAAAGTTTTCTTATATTTAGTGGCCAAAGTATTCTATAAAATAACACTCTGAGCAGATATTAATTTATGATGAGCAACTTTTTGTAAACTTTTTTTGATATTACAAATCTCTCAATTAGAACTTTTTGTCTCTAGAATTCAAGTATATTGAGAAAAAAATTACCCTCTACTGTGGAGCTTAACAATACCAAAGAACAGTATAATTATTGTGCAAAAGAAAATAGTCAGATAACCAAACTCATTTCATTGCATGATAGGGCAGTGCATCAAAAATGATGTCCACTTATTCAAAACCATCCTAACCCTCTACAAGATTTGTTTCGGTTCAGTGGTACAAAACCAGCTTAATAACAAGGCCAATAATGCACAAATATAAAAGAGAATCCCAAACAAAACCGGGTTTCATGCTTCAACGAAAAAGTACTCTAACCAGCATAGTAACAAGGCCTACTACAACGGCTCAACCCAGCTCAAGCATCGTCAAGAGCAAGTACTCCAGGGAGTGGTTTCCCCTCCAGAAGCTCCAAGCTGGCACCACCTCCGGTTGAGATGTGGCTCATCTTGTCAGCAAGCCCAACCTTCTCAACTGCTGCAACTGAGTCACCTCCTCCAATGATAGTTGTCACGCCCTTGCCGCTGAGCTCAGCTAGCTTCTTTGCTATAGCCTGCACAAATAGTACCAACATCAGTCAATGGCTGGATTTTTTTAGTATCAGTGCATAGAAGTCAATTACAGTAGCACATGATGTGAATCTAGATGGTTACAGAGGACATGTATAGCAGAGAATGGTTGGTAAAACATTGTAAATGTGGGTTATTAACTTATAAAGACTTACCTCAGTTCCTGCAGCGAACTTTTCAAACTCAAACACACCCATGGGTCCGTTCCAGATGACGGTTTGTGTAGTATCCAAAGAGTCGCTGAAAGTTTTGATGGAATCAGGTCCAATATCCAATCCCATCCAGCCATCTGGGATACTAGTTGCTGGAACAGTCTGCAAAAACATAGTACTATATTTTAAGAAAACCAATCTATAATTGACACTTAATAAAACAGAAACCATAAAATATAATTTCACTAGTCACAATAAATTGGTAAAATTGTAGGAACAAACCTTGCTGTTAGCATCAGAAGCAAACTTATCAGCAATGACCACGTCAGTAGGAAGTAAGAGGGACACCCCTTTGGACTTGGCCTTCTCCATTAGAGAGGTTGCGAGGTCAAGCTTGTCTGCCTCCACAAGGGATGATCCAACAGAGTGCCCCTGGGCCTTGTAGAAAGTAAAGATCATACCTCCACCCAACAAGAGGATGTCAACCTTCTCCAAGAGGGATTCTATCACCCCGATCTTGGATGATACCTTTGAGCCACCAACTATTGCAGCAAATGGCCTCTTGGGGTTCGACACAGCTCCAACAAGATAGTCAAGTTCCTGAACAAGAAACCAAGTTAAATTCCCAAACTTTTGTGAGAAGCCCTTTGCAGAAAATAGAAGGTAAAAAATTGCAGATTTAGTTCGCCCATCAACCATAACTACAGTCTCTTGCCACTACTTGAGTGCATAGGGTAGAGACACTAACAGGAAATTGAACTCAAGACAAACAAGGACACTTCACTAAACAGAATGATTTTCTTTTTCAATTTAAAACTAAATCACAGAATACTTGAGCATATGTGCGAGTACAAATGAAAATTTCCAGGGTGGAAATGCCATACCTTCTGCATAAGGAAGCCGGCAACAGAAGGCTTCAAGTACTTTGCAACTCCTTCTGTAGAGGCATGAGCTCTATGAGCAGTGCCGAATGCATCATTCACATAGACATCAGCAAGAGAAGCCAACTTCTTTGCAAATTCTGGATCATTCTTCTCTTCCTCCTTATAGAACCTAACATTTTCAAGAAGTAGAACACCTCCTTCAGGTAATGAAGCCACCATTTTCTCAACTTCCTCACCAATGCAGTCATTTGCCATCTTAACCTATTAAAGGAGGGCATGCAAAAGAGAATAAGGACAGCTACAACAAGTAGAAAGACACAGGACTGCAAGGCATCTAACCAGAACAAAAAGCAAAGAGGGAGATAAACCTCTACTCCGAGGAGTTCAGACAGCCTTGGCACGAGAGGCTTCAAGCTGTACTTGGGTGTGACACCTTTTGGCCGTCCCTGGTAACCAGAATTCAATGGCAACATTTTCATTAGCTACTAATTCAAGCTTGTGCACAAGAACAAATAATATCGAAAATGCATGGCACAAGGCCATGAATCCAAATAATCAAAATTCCAGGGGATATTGCTGAAGAGATTATTGAGAAATACCAAGGCAATTCAGAATCAGGATCCATCAATCAAGTTAAGTTTATTACTTTTTTGAGGAAACCAAAGTAATTAGAGGGAAACAATTAAGACAGCAACAGCGTATCAAAAGAAAGCAACACAATCATCTGCAAAAACTTTATGTCTTTCCATTGTCTCATTGTATTTGATAAAATTATCACCTAGCAGCAATTAAGAAATGCTATACACAGGATTCAATATCAATGACACTGTCCCTAAAAATGGAAAGTAAGATCAGAGGCAACAAGGATCTCAATGTGTAATCAAATGAGCACATGACAGAAAAGCAAATGTAAATACACAAATGCATGTCCATCAAACAAAAAGCAGAACAAACAAGAATGACAAAATTTTACACAAACCAAAACATCCATGCCTCCCCAAAAAAAAACACAAATTGAAAAAAAAAATCAACATGCAACATCACATTAATATACAAAATCAAGCCAAACCCAAAAACCATATCACAGAAAACCAGCAACCCATATCCCAAAAGAACGAAAGCAAATAGAAAAGTGATCCAGATCTCAACGTACCAGATGGCTGCTGAGAATGACTTTAGCACCATGACCCATCAAGTACTTGATGGTGGGCACAGCAGCTCGAATCCTGGTATCATCGGTGATGTTGCAGCTATCGTCCAAAGGAACATTAAGATCGACCCTCACGAACACTCTCTTCCCCTTCAACTCAGCCTCCTTCAGGGTACCAACACTCCTCTTGGTGGCCATAGCAGCACCTTCAAACAAAAAGATCAAAATCAATATAATAATATAAAAAATCACAGCATCTACATATATATAGATGAAAAATAAATGTGAAATTATAGATTCGGCGATGAGTTCGGCAGTTCTTACAAGTGAAAGACTGGATTTTTAATTTTTCGGCGCCGGTGGTTTTGTTTTGGTCAAGACAGAGAGATCAGTGCCAAGCAAAACGATGAATAGAAGGTTAGAGAGACAAATGGAAGAAGTATAGGTAAGAAGGCGCATGATACTGCGGATCATGCTAGCGTGAGCGTGATGCGTAGTGGGCGTGAACCGTGGAGTTTGGGCGGTGGGTCACGCCTTTTTTGTGGGCCCCACAAGACTTTTCTTGGGCGAGGGGTTTTTCTGTGGGCTGTGGGCTTTACCATAAACCCTTGGTTTTGGGCTTAAAAATAAATTGAATAAAATTTATTAATTTTTTATTTTGACTTTTATATCTATGAAAATAATATACCTTTGGTTCAAAATAATATACTTTCATCTTAAGATAATTATCATTTTTCTCTGTAATATAAAAAAAAGTGGACTACTTAGGAGATAAATAACTCATATCCAATGGAACTACGAGTAAAATTCATTGGGGCTAGTCTCAAGCATGAACGTGAATAAGTGGAGTTAAGCCGAGACTATCATTTAACGCTCATCCTCAAGTGCAGGTTGAAAAAAAAAAAAAGGATTCGGGCCTCACATTGATGGTAGACTTAAATCGGGCAATAAGGTAGACTGACCATTAGACAAAATATCTTACTAGTAAGTTTTACATGCATCATAATATATAGTCGTTTTACTTTACATTTTACCGATGTGAAATACCATAACACCCCTGTTGTGCGAATTGGATGAAAGAGACGGACGTGAGCCCGAGCATACACGTGAATAGATGGACTTAAGTCGAGAGTATAACTTACTAATTTCATTCACAAACAAGATTTGTGGTCAGACCTGAAGAACAAGCATGACCTCTCATTCATGTGGCTCAGGTTTAGTAGAGATCATCAGGTCTTCTCTGTAACATCATTACCATCACTCATTGTCATGGATAGGGTTGAATTGTGCATTTTGAGTGTATGATCTCTGGCAGAGAGAGATAGAGACAGAACAGTATCCACAAGAAATAGATGCCACTGGCTCTGCAAATCTATTTGACAACAAGAACACCATTTTATTGAAGAAACTGAGTGGATCTCCTTGTTCATTTCAAGTTTTCTCTCAGAATTTTCAGCAAGACAGAAATGAAACCTTATATAGAAGGTGACAATGAACATTTACAATAAGGACTCATATCTTCCTACAACATCTCATTTCCGGGTTATAAGAACGTACATTGGAGATGGAGAAAAAAATTGAATAAAACGAATTTTATGCAGCAACTGTTACTGTGGCCTCGTCGAGAGCAAGAACACCGGGAAGCTCTTTGCCTTCCAGCAACTCCAAACTGGCACCACCACCGGTTGATATGTGGCTCATCACGGACGCAACTCCAACCTTCTCTACGGCAGCAACAGAGTCTCCACCTCCAATGATTGTTGTAACTCCCTTACCACTGAGTTCCGCTAGCTTCTTTGCAATGGACTACAAAACAAGCATAAGTTTAGTCCATACCCAGGAACTGGTTTAGAATGCCACCCGAGAAATTTCAACTCCTACTATTTATTCAATGCACCACTAGTCTACCAACAAATACAAAGTTCAAACATGCAAAAGGGCGAGTGAATTGGGAAATCAATCCTGCCAGTCTAAATTATATAGTTAATGATCGGAAAATACTACTTGATGACTACGTAGAATATAAATATAGAACCATGAAGACATAATATATACATGTACCCATATAATCCCAAATAAAACATCGAGAAAGAAATTATAATATACCTCTGTTCCAACAGCAAACTTGTCAAACTCGAACACTCCCATAGGTCCATTCCAGATAACGGTTTGGGTAGTATCCAGGGCCTCGTTGAAGGTCTTAACTGAATCTGGGCCAATGTCCAATCCCATCCAGCCGTCTGGGATGGCAGATGCTGGCACAGTCTGCGATGAAGATCAATCAATTTAGTGATCTCTTTCGTAGATAGTTGTGAAAATGTTGGGATGGTAATGAGATGAAGAGGTTTTGAGATCTACAGAAATTTAAAGATACCAACCTTGCTGTTTGCATCAGGAGCAAACTTGTCCGCAATTATAACATCAGTGGGTAAGAGAAGAGACACTCCCTTCGCCTTCGCCTTTGCAAGAAGTGTTGTGGCAAGCTCGAGCTTATCTTCCTCTACCAGGGAAGAACCCACTGACAAACCTTGTGCCTTGTAAAATGTAAAGATCATACCTCCACCCAGAAGTAGGATGTCACACTTCTCTAGGAGTGACTCAATCACTCCAATCTTTGAGGAGACCTTTGAACCACCCACAATTGCAGCAAATGGCCTCTTAGGGGTTGAAACTGCCCCAACAAGATAATCCAATTCCTGAAATATGATAAGATGAGAGTGATTAACATATTAAGCAGAAGATACGTCTAGAAATCAGAATTTGGTTTTACAGTACAACTAATTCAGAATTGTTGATTTCATAAAATTTTATAGGACTAATTCATGTTAGAATATCCAAGAGCAAATGCAATTCAAGATCTCCATTGTCATAATGTATGAGTTGAAAATTGTTTATATGACCAATAGAAAGCAGCTTTTGGTGGTTTTAGTGAAAGCCCATGTCAAAAACCATTGATTGATTAATAATGAACTAAGACATGAATATCAGATTATAGAATGAAAAGTTCCACAATGAATTCGAGAAGTAGCATATGGATAATCAAAGGTCTGAGCAAAACAAAACAAAAAAAGCTCAAGTTTTTTCACCTTCTGCAAAAGGAAACCAGCAACGGATGGCTTCAAGAATTTTGTAACCCCCTCAGTTGATGCATGAGCTCTATGCGCTGTACCAAAAGCATCATTGACATAGAGATCTGCCAAGGAGGCAAGCTTCTTTGCAAACTCTGGTTCATTCTTCTCCTCCTCCTTGTAAAACCTGACATTCTCAAGAAGAAGAACACCACCATCGGGAAGTGAAGCCACCAGCTTCTCTACTTCTGGACCAACACAGTCATCAGCCTTAACAACCTGTTTTCAATACCTCATAGAAGTCAGTATACACATATAATAAATGTGAACCACGGAGATTTGATTTAGTTATTTTTGTTGTTTTACTTGAAAAATAATATATACCTGAATGCCAAGGAGTTCAGATAGGCGAGGCACGAGAGGTGCCAAACTGAATTTTGGAGTAACACCTTTGGGCCGTCCCTGAAAATTCAACAACAACAAATAAAACACATTAATGCAGCTCATGTGGCTCAATTTCTGCAATTACTAGGCTGACAAAAAACAAGTAAGCGAAACTTGTCTCATTAGATGACTACTTCAGCAACATAAATGACAAGAGAAAAACTATGTTATATAATTGTAGCCATTTCCAAAAAGCACACAATAAATTAGGGGTTATTAAAAGAGAAAAAACTAACCACAGTATGCTTTATTAGAGAAAAACAATAAGAGTAACAAGAACCATCAATGCACAATAGAACTCATAGCATCATTGAGTGCACATGGAATTGATATAAAAGCATTTTATATAGTATTCTAAACACTTTAATCAGTCTTGCTAATCATAATTAAATGAAGATGTTGGAGTAACAGACATAGAGCTGATCTCTTAGCAGCTTAAAACACATGCACAGACTAATAACAGCTGGATTCACAAGAAATCACAAGGTGAAATTCAAAAACTAAAATCATAGGCAACCATTGTAAAAGGAAAATGTGAGATCATTGAGAGAACCCAATTCAGAAAACAGTCTCAGTAGAGATTTTTCATCAATTCAAAAACCTCACTTGCTTTGTTTCAGCCAAAAGTCAATGCTCATGAGACACAGTCTGAGACCAAGATCACAACTTCAGAGAACAATCAATAGCAAGATACAAATTTGATAAAAACCCAGAAACCAAAACCAGAATCGAACAAAGACCCACATACCAAATGACTGGAGAGAATGACTTTAGCCCCCTTCTCCATCAAATACTTGATGGTGGGAACCGCAGCTCGAATCCTGGTGTCATCGGTGATGGTCTGGCTGTCATCCAAAGGCACATTCAAGTCAGCCCTCACAAACACCTTCTTCCCTTTCAAGTCGGCCTCCGTCAAGTCTCCGACGCTCTTCTTCACCGCAGACACCACCAGCCTCCTCGGCGCATCGCCGGAAGCTGATCCCGCCGATCGAGCCCTAGACTCCACGTGCTGGCCGAAAAGAGGATCGACGGCGGTGAAGCCGAGGCGGCGGAGGCCGGAGCAGCGAAGGCCGGAGCTACGGAGGCAAGAGGGAACGGGGAGGAGGGAGCGGGAGGCGGCGGCGGAGGCGGTGGAAGTGGCGGTCTTGAGGAGAGAGATGGTGGTGGGAACTGTAGCAGAAGCCATTGCTGTGTTGGGCAGAGAGATTTGTTTTGTGTATGCAGAGAAAAGAGAGTGAAACTGAGTGTTTTATTGTGTGTGGATGTGAAAAGGGGTTGAATTTGGAAGCGAGAGAGAGAGATGTGGACGTAAAGAAGAAATGGAGATGATTGGGTAATGTGTGGAGATTATGGATTTTTCTCTTATCATAGAGGTGAGGTTCAAGATGTTCGATGGTATTGAGATTTGATCATACAGCTACTTGCCAAACCATACTATGCACTTTTGCCTATGTCTACTTGACGTAAAATTGGAGACTTGAAAATCAATTTATCCGACACTCGAAAATTGAGTTATTTGATTCGCAAAGCGATTGGACAAGATAGAAGTGACTTAAAATAAATCTCGTATTGTTAAATCTCAATAGTTTAACATGACTCCTAAAGCCAATATGGGGCGATTTTGTTGCACATACACACAACACTACTTGTTGATGACAATTTTATCTTCAAATTCGTTCGTACTGGTCCCTATCGTTTATGAACATGAGAATATTCATGTGTAAAAGATGAACAAGAGTTGTGTACTATGTGAATGTGCTCTTGTATTTCTTGTTATTCATTTACAGAGAGAATTGACCTTTTAATAGGCTACGAGAAGAATGAAATAATACAGTAGTTGAATTAACATAAACGAAGTGGTTGAGAAGAAGGTTCTTAGAAGGTGAGAAGGAGGTTGGAGAGTGATAGAGTGATGATGGTGAACTCAAAGTTATTGATCGTTGTTAAAAGAAAATGTTTCCTTCTTCAACCAACCTACAAAGGAAGGACCTTGCGAGATTGAGGACAACAAACTCTCATTGTGCCAACAATCTGAAACTCGAGTTTACACTAATATACTGTGGTCAAAAGATACATTTGTTGCATCACAAGTGAGACATAAGCACTAATCATATTATTCATTAGTCTCAAAATGAATATCTTATGGTAAGATGAGTTGGTAATGAACATTTGTTTTTGCCAATGTCTTAGGAACGACATGTCGTTTTTTCATGGGTGGAATCAAAACAATAGTTGTGAATTGTGATCAAGCCTTGCCGGGTATTATTGTGAGTTGTCAATCAGACTCAGGTATGGCTTCCGGTTTCTCTTCTCCGCACTCGCAAATTTTCCCACATTTTCTCGCTCACAAGCAATTTTCTCGCCCGTTTTCCTTTCCACTCATCCAAACACCAACCTCACATGGAAAAAGGAAGTCTTTTTGCAGCAGGACCCAACACCAACCCACATCAAGACCATTTCGGGAATGGAAAGAGTACGAGGACGCAGTGAAGCGCAAGGACCTCGCCAGAGCTCTCCGCTTCCTGAAATTAGTCGAAAACGACACCAGAACCAACAACCCAGTTGAGCTCTTCGACGATGCTTCTCCGGTTGAGTCGACTCGGCCTCGACTCGGTGAATTGGGGTTCCTTGGCGGTGGCTCAGAGAGGGACTGGGAGGTTTTGGACACTTGCTTGAATGCTGATGATATGAAGCTAGTGGGTAGTGCTTATGCATTTCTCAAGGACAGAGGGTTTTTGCCCAATTTTGGAAAATTCAGGAAGATTGGTAACTTTTATTAGATATTAAAAAGTTTTCATTTTTTTGTACTATGGAAAAGAAGTTGCTGAAAAAAAATCATCTTTTGATCATACTTTGGTGATTTGCTGGTTCTAGTGCTGCTTTGCAGAGTTCTTCATTGCTCTATTTTAATTGTTTTCCCTGAATTTTTAGTTTATACATTTACTTATGATAATGAATTTGCAGAAACTTAAGTTATGTACCTACTTTAGGATCAATAACTTCAAAACTAGAAGTGTTGGTGTTATTAGGTTTTTGTATAATGTCGACTTTTGGCATTATAGTGTCGACTTAAGTTATGTATTAGGTTTTTGTATAATGTCGACTTTTGGCATTATAGTGGCCAAATATTAGAAATATGTTTTAAAGTAGACCTTCCAATTGTTAATTGTTTTGGATTTAAGTTCTAGAAAAGATTCAACGAGTAATTGGACTTCTTTCTTTCTTTATTGCAGTTTTGGAGGGAACAAGAGATGTTACACCAACTGTATTGAAGTCTTCAACTGGTTTAGAAGGTGCTTGTATTATTTATAAGTTGGTGTTTCTGTATGTTGAATACTGTACCTACTTATGTTGGTTACAGAAAACAATTTTATTTTTATTTTTTTTGTTATATTACTCTTGGTTAATTGCGTTGGAGATATGTTATTAAGAATATATTTTAATGTGCTTTCACCATTTTTGTGCATTATCCAGTTTCTAAACTTTCTCCAAAGAAGTGGGGTCTTTCGAGAGGCTCAAGTGCTGTATTGGTTACTATTCCTGTTGGAGTATCTTTCCTTCTGACTCAAGGGATCGACATTAGACCTAACCTTGCAGTTGTACTAGGTCTGGCCTTGATGGACTCTATCTTTCTTGGTGGTTCATGTTTAGCTCAAATTTCATGTTTTTGGCCCCCATACAAGCGCCGGATCATAGTTCATGAAGCAGGCCATCTTCTTATAGGTATATTTAACTTTAGGATTCATAGTATTACATTCGGCAAATGTGAAATTGAAATACAGAGTTTTACTTTAGAAATGTCCGTATGTAAGTAATTGAACATATTATCAACAGTCAGAAGTGCTATTGCATATTTTGTTCCAATGTTGATTGTTAGTGCATTGGCAATCATACAAATAGTATGACTTTTTGCTTTTACAAGTGTTAGTGACTGATTTTCTTGATTGAATTTCAGCATACCTTATGGGCTGCCCAATTCGGGGAGTGGTTCTAGACCCAATTGTCGCAGTACAAATGGGAATTCAGGGACAGGTACTTCTTTTGCTTCTAATGGAATCTTTTCTTCGGTTCCCATTCCATGTTTTAAGCAATTATGCTATAATATTTTTGAACTGCTTGTTTGCAATTTGATCAACTTTTGTTAAAGCATATCCTTCGGTCCAATCTCTATTAAATTGTTAATATGCCAATCTGAATCTCCCGTGGATGCTTCTTAATAGATTGTGAAATTAACTAAATAATTAAGTTTGAAATCCAATGTACCATTAGAATGAGAAATCTCTTAGAATATGTTGGCAAGTTTTTGTTCATATTTACTTATCAGCTTCATATCGTTTCTCTTATTTATCCACCTTGCTTTACAAAACATTGACCAGACATCTTGAGTCACATGCTTATACATTTTTCCTAGTTTGGGATTATCATAGTGGCAATCAATGGTTAAAATCAGTACCGGTTGACAGGCAGGGACACAGTTTTGGGATCAAAACTTGGAAAATGAGCTTGCAGAAGGGAAGCTAAGTGGCACCGCATTTGACAGGTGGATAAGTTATAAATCTTGTTCTAGGTTTGCAGAATTATTATTCTTTTGTTGTCAATATGTGAAGTAATTAACTACTGATACAACGGACAGATCCACCACTAATATTCTTTCTAAACCTTGGCAAAGGAGAAAATCTTGATTTTTTATGAGTTTTTGGAAACGGATTTTGCTTTTACTCTATGTTTGAGCAATATCAGAGTTTTCGAATCTTATTTGGTAATCAAATATGTCCTAGGACATTGCTCAGTAGCTATGTAAACATCTGCTTAAACGCAGATCACAAACAAAATCATGCGTGAAAGCGATTGAGCTTGTCATCGACACTACTTTGGATCTTGAAAATTGATAAATATAAGACGAATCTTTCCCATTCACTTTTGTTTCCAATAAAATTTTGCCTGGTGCATATGTGTGGGCAACACCAATGGAGAAAATGGAGTTGTTCTCGCTGTTATTAATTGGTACCTGACACAATTTGTCAGGTATTGCATGGTGCTTTTTGGTGGCATTGCAGCAGAAGCTCTTGTCTATGGTGCGGCTGAGGGCGGTGAAAATGATGAAAATCTCTTCAGGAGTATTTGTCTTCTACTGCAACCCCCGCTTTCTGTAGCCCAGGTACAGTACCCAACTATGGCACTTTGAATCCATGATCTTCAGTTACACTTTATAAGTTTTCTAAATATTGCACTCGGTACCATCGCTTATGAAGATGTCAAATCAAGCAAGATGGTCAGTTCTACAGTCTTATAATCTGCTCAAATGGCATAAACATGCTCACCTTGCTGCTGTTAAAGCTCTTGAAAGTGGCGACAGTCTTGGAGGTGTTATAAGGAGAATTGAAGAAGCCATGTCTTCCAATTGATGAACTGGTCAAGAAACTTAATTTTCAAGGTACTATTTATGTGCTTTCTTCGAGTTATAATTTTTCACTCATCTGTAACTGACTCGAGTGCCTATGTTACTTTCTATTGACCTTGACAGATTGGATTGAAATGAAGGGAGAGACAACTATAGATGTATCTTGTGTAAAACTTGGAGATCAAAAACCAAATTGTTTATGGTTCAGAAGCCTTTGGAAATTTGGAAAGGTTGTGATACCAAAGGTCATTCCTGAGCCACTGCGACGAGTTACAGGCACTTCTCATTACCTTCAACCCAATACATTAAGCATATGCGATAACTTAAAATTAGCTCCTAGGAAGCATTGGGTGGTCTGGTGGAAAGGTAAATGTCTAATCTAGTCACTTAAAATGCCACACCCAATGTAGGGTTATGCCTTATTCATCTGTGTATTAAGCAATTATATACCAAGAACTCTGAAGGATTGTTCATTGACATGCTTTTACATCTGTGTATTAAGCATTTGGAGATTACAACATATGTATGATTCTTTATAAGGAACATTTGACGACTTTTGATGGATCAGTCCTTGCCTCCTTGTAGAAATGCTGTATAAATTCATGAATATAAAATATTTTGTATCAGCTTTGGCTTATCAAGTTATGATCCATCTACACATGACTGCATCAATGGAATCTACATTTATGTATAAAATGTCATGGCTGAGACTAGGTGTTTCATTTCATTGATGGAATGTTATTTTCAAACTATTAAAACTCATGTTATGCAAGACAGGAACATTTTCATTTACATCAAATCTTCATTTTCAGTGAACAAACAAAGAAACCTGATGTGTACTAAAACTTAGAAGAATGTACAATGATACTGCTATTTGCTTGTACACTGTAACACAACCTAAACCTACAAAAGCAGAAGTGTCCATTCCTTCTCTAAGCTGAACAAAATGTCAAGAAGGTATATATTGAATCCAAAAAAAAAAAAGAATCTAACATCTGTGTAGTGGTGCAGGATATACATCCGCCGGTTGATATCGCAGCCGATCATTATGAGGCAGTGGTCCCTCCTAAATAATCAAACAAAATGGAAGTCAATTATGTAAACTCAACAGGAAATACTTCAAAAGACTACCGCATGTTGGCCTGAGCCTTAAAGAAGAAAGATGAAACTGGGGATATATTGTATGAGAGATGCGACATCAGTATGCAAAACCAGTGTATGTATATACTCATATCCAGACTGTTGAATTGGAAACTGCAAGTAGTAATAGGTCAAACCGTGCATACCCACATTCCAGACACGGATCAAACCTTGCATACACACTCACTAACTATGGGGAGTTCATAGTTGCATTTGTATTCATGCAGCATTAAAGGATGACTAAATCCAAGCACCACAAGACTCAACAAAACCTACTCCAACCATTCAAAATGAAGCATTTTCAAACATTCTACTCTAGCTAGGCCTTTGTTGACAAATTCACAAGCATTGGTATTTCCTATATCATTTATTTAATCTTTGTTCCTCTACAGAATGCCAGATAATTGGCTTTTATTAAAGAAAGTGTTAATAAAGAAAATAAAAACAATACACTTAAATTTCAGCTACAAATAAACCACTTGTCACTTGACAAGGTCGTTGTCGCTTAAAATTGTTCTCCACAATCAACATAGTACCAAAAATTGCTTTGCCATTCTTTTTTGTAGTAAAATGTATTATATTACAGATAGTATCGCATTCACATCAGTAGACAGAATAAAAGTAGAAGTTACCTCTTCCAGATTTATCTGGAATGGCTTCACAAAATCCTCGAACATTATTGGAGACAGTCCCTTCAGTTTATCAATAACTTCCTAAGGAAAGAAACATCAACATATGGTTAGGCTATCTAATGGGATGGGAATCAGACAGCTTGATTCTGAAGAAATTTAAATCTCCGCTATCACAAATGCCAAGTTATTTGGAAATCTACTAAGAGAGACAAGGTGGTAGCTGAACTATGCTAGAAGGGACAGAATCAGTGTCCACCAACCCCGGCCACAATTTTTGGCGTTACAGTGATTTGATGTTATTGAAATAGTTTGCTAATGGCTTAATATGTTAAGCAAAGTAATCTAAAACTAAAAGCATGAGATTCTTTTACTCTGAGGCATCCCAGATTAAAACATCATCTTAGGAAAAGCTACATAGTCAAAACAAGTTCCGATATCTCAGTTTAAACTTTTAGTTGAGTTGGTTCTCTAATAGCATCAAGTGTTACTACCGACCTAATTTCAAAGGATTGGAATAATGTTAATAACCAAGGATATTGGAATTATGTTAATTAATAACCAAGGATTCTAAGAGTTTCTAACAAGTAGTAAACAATGAAATAAAACACCACAGATAGTTAAGGTCAGGCTCGTTCAATTTCCTAAATCATAATAAATTAATAATACCATAATCCCAACCAATATAAATGGAGCGAGAAAATACCAATCCGGTTATCCTTGACTTTTCAAATAATTCCTCCGCAATCATGTCTAATATGTGTCTGTTGTCTCTCAAACCATTCATGGCAAGTTCCTCTGTTTCTTCAATGTACTGCCACCAAAATCAAATCTAGCTATTTAAAAAATTATTTCATATGAAATTATAAAACAAAAGATTAACATCGTTTAACTACATAAATTACTCCAATCCACAAAGAACATCATTTTTTAATCTCTTTCTTTTATTTAACTATTCCCCTCACTAATACCAGCAGCAAGTAGGTATGTTCTTCCTTAATTTATCATTCACATAACCTCATCCTGAATTTGTAATTTACCATACATTTCTCCTAGTATTTACCTATTTGGTTGACTAATCAAAGGGGCATTACTATTCCATTCGATTAAGGGAGCATTTGGATTATTTTGAAGGGACTGGAAATCGCCTGTTTTAGTTAGTAGATTCCATTAGTTCACATTAGCCCATTTTTATTCATTCGAACAAAAAAAGGAATGCGATTTCTCATTTCCTTCAAAATAATCCAAATGCTACCTGAATGGAAACCTCAAAATGTCACATCCAACCACCCATACTACTTGATGACCTACATACAAAGAACATCTTTTGATGTCAATCTTTCCCAAGCCAATATCCATAAGACAGGAATTGGATATATAGCAGCGACCACATTCAGATATGGTGACAACCCTATTTAAGGCAATGTGTGAAACAGCTGACATCCATTCAAGCGCCATTACCCTTTTAGTGTCAATCCCAAACATGAACATACAATCAGGCAACACAAGTAAGCAAGTTATGATTACCTTGGTCAACTCTCGAGTAAATAGCTCGGAAACTTCAGGCGTCATATTGGCAGGAATAACATTAGGATCATCCCACTGGCACCATGGAGAATAAAAAGTTAGATGGTCAATAACAATAAGTTGGACAAAAACAAATCTCATTGAATGCATGCACACACTTGCAGCACATTCAGCTTAAATATGCAAGTCATAGAGCAAGCACATAGTATACCTGGTATTTTATCAATGTGTCATTATGACGCCGTGGCCCCATAGGTTGAACTCTCTTTATTAAATTAAGAAGCCCCAACCTTTTATTTTGAGGGCTAATCACCATCTCTCTGGCAATCTAAAAAGACAGCAGAAGGAATGTGGTTTCAGAAACCGCAGTGGAGAGAAAGCTTGTGAAAAGCTTAAAGATATGAACTTGGCTATCAGATGGTGCCTAGTGATGCTTATGCCTTGTAAGTTTAACAGCAAAAATTGCATTTTAACTATCAACTTCTTGTGTGTTGAAGTGAAAAACACCAAATTGTGCACATGTCGAGTTCACGGTAAAGTGTTGAATATGAAAAATATAAAGTCCCACATTGGTGGGAGATGGGAATAATAATAACCTATTATAAGTTGAAAGTCAAATTCAACTAACAAGGTTGAACTTTTAACATGGGAAGTCCAAGCCCTTATATTATACATAGCCCAATATATGATATTAAAATTCAACAGTGTGGTAACATGTTAATGCACTGATGCTGTCATGAGAAAAAGTAATTACATTACCTTCGTTATCTTTATGAGATCATCATTTCCTCCATCAGTTATGTCATCACCATACACAATGCGTTCAGCACAACGCCCACCATGAGCTACAACCATTTGCATCTTCAGGTAACCAAAGGTTGTGTAAGCTTGCTCTAACATATCTTCACGGGGGTAAAATACTGATAATGCAATTTCCTGAAAAGTGAATAAGTAGACAACTATTAAAAGAAACACATCTAAGAAGACTAAAATAGATCTACTTAGACGTTCTAAAGCAGCTTGTGAACCTTGCCACCAGGCAGGAGCTGAGAAAATGCATGCCAATCAAACCGAGGAAACAAGTGAGCTAATAAAATGTGACCAGCTTCGTGAACAGCAAGCAGTCTCCTCTTCTCTTCAGGCACCTGTTGATTAAATAAATCAACTATGTGATCTCAGTAGCACTATACTACACTTCAACAAGTACAGAAATAAAAACATATACACTTACTCTTGCTTCAACTTTCTGTTGCTCATCTTCTGTGAGAAGTACACCCATACCCTCAAGCAATTGTTTGTCTAACACATCAACAATGTCCTCCTGGTAGATCTTTGAATGTCCTTTCCTAACCTGCAATTTGTGATCCAAAAACGTGAAACAGGATGCAAGAAAACTGAGAATAATTCTGTAGCTAAAAGGCTTAAGGTCACTCCAGGAAACCTTTAGAGTCATACTTTTGATCTGAAAATGAAATTAAGACCAGAACAGTTATAATTCATTTTGCGGTTTAACCTATAACCACCAAGTCCACCACATATACCAATGGTAAGAATAATGTGGATATATTGGATTCAAAACCTATTGGGTTTGAAGGATGGATTATGGTACCGGAGGGAGCAACTTCTTTCAGTTATGCGTGTAAGTTACTTTCATGATAAAAAAAGAAAAGAAAAAAAAAGAGACTCCATTTTAACTAGGGGTGTTCACATGGGGTGACCCGGATCGACATGGGTCATATTTTGTGGCCCGGAGGTCGGACCGACCCGGATGACTTGGAAACAATTTAATGAAGAATTGGATGAGTAATTATGAAAGTTTAACTTGAAAATGAAGGTTTGACTTACCGACATAATTGCTGCTTCATTAACAAGATTTCGTATATCTGCGCCAGAATAACCAACAGTACGGAAGACAAGCTGTTGAGTAGAGGAAAGAAAGAATGGTAAGAAACTCAGATCAACTGGAAAGAAAGAACCCTTACAATCTTTCTTTCAAACAATGCACAAGACTATATTCCTGATTCCTCATCATTAATTATACATATGACAAAATTAAGCTATACGGGACACGGTAGATTATACAGCCTTGTTCTCAGAAATAACTCATATTTCAGTGAAAGCTTTGCCTATGTTGGTATATTGCTACTGGTAGCAGGGGAGGTGGTGGTGTTTATTGTAAGGAAAGGTGGCAGCTTTATGGCCCCATAGTGATGCAAACAGATGGTATGGATATGCTGCTGGGTTATGGAAATATAAAGACAGGTTCAGTCAAAAGAAGAATAAATGAATAATTTTTTCTTCTAAATATTTCTATAGTTCCCCGTCTTTTATTTGTCTGACAAAGACACCTATATAAGTTAACATGGAAAGAAACATTAAGAAAACAAATGCTAATAATGGAGAACATAGTGCTAGACAGGATAGAATGGAAGAGGTAAATACTAGTTCAATATTCTTATATTCCAAAGAGTTTTGTTGAGGATTTATGCAGTCACCACCAACTTCATTTGGGAAAAGGCTTGTTTATTGTCATATGATTCCTTCTCTTTTATTTGTCTAACAATGACACACATAACAGCTTTATTTCTTCTCTGCTGTTTGGTAACACACACACCCTGTATAAAACTTAGTTAAACCTTATATCACAACCACACTCCAGAAATACCATATTAAATGTACTGGCAATGATAATGAGGCTGATATGCATCAAATTAGCATTGAAATATTTTTTTCCAATCTTCCAATATCAGTATATATTAGTGCTATGTATTGCTTAACAACCACTTGCCTGCTTAAAGTCTACATCTTCTGCAAGTTGTTGTCCTGCACTGTGTACACCAAAAATTTGTACTCGTTGCTTTTCATTTGGAAGACCAATGTGCACACGACGGTCAATACGTCCTGGACGAACAAAATCAGGGTCCAACTCTTCTGGTATATTAGTAGCACAGATGAATATCACAGCTTGTTTCGCCGAAAAACGATCAACGCCGGTTTTTACCTTCCTAAACATGAAAAAGCATTGAACATGACAATCCATTTTACCATAAAGAACTAGAGACTTATGAAAGATGCATCTCGCCTCAAATCGCATATCCAGAAACACAATAAACTACAGAAAATCCTTCTCCCAAATTTGTATACTCTCTCTGTATATTTATTTATGAGAAACACAAATAATGACTACATCAGAATCAACAGAGCAAGTGGCTCAAGGCCTTTCTTGAGGTTTCAGGTTCGAGCCTCAGTTGTGCATCTTTTAAAGACGCATTCCTAAATGAACCTGAAGTTAAATGAACCTAAAGCAATAGCCCAAAGAGATCTACCTAAGACAACCATATCATAGAAAATATTGACCTAATTGCTTTGTGAGAGTTAATCGGTTCAACCAGCAAGGTTTTTGTATGGCATAGCATAACAAAGACCTAGAAATAGATCATCCCTATATTAAGGTTAAGTAGGGCGGTCAGGAGTAGGCAATGGGCTACCCCTGTTGTGTAGCCCAGTCATTGGATCAAAATAGAAAAGGCTGTAAAAGAGTGTGCAGTCCAGGTGCATAGGGAGTATACAAGAGAAGCACCCAAAAAGAACGGATTGGCAGCACCATCTACTTTTCAACACTAAGACCAATCAACAAGCAGTTTGCCTGCATAACAACAAAGAAAAAAAAACTTCGCTCGAACATTATTATTCACGATAATTATTTGTATGCATGCCCTCAAATTTAATTTCTCTCATGCAATTAGTTTCGTTGCAGCATCCGCTGCTCTAGCAAAGTGTCCACCTTTTTCAAGTGTGATTTCTATGGAATCTAATCTTCTAATGCAAGCAAGTTCTACTGAAATTACATTTTTTTTCTGAAGTTCCGGTTATTGTGGAGGAAAACAGATGCATTTAGTTGAAACTACCAGACTTACTCTCCATCAAGTTGTTCAAGTAGAGCCATATATGTTGATTTTCTTCTTAGGTCCTTTTTGGTGTGCCTCCCAGCAATAGCATCGATTTCATCTATAAATACAAAAGCAGGAGCCTGCGTAGATAAGTGAATGATTAAAATTGCATTTTCAGAGTTGTAACGAAATTATCTCATTGCACATAAGTTAATACCCATGTAGTACACTCAAAAATATATCACATGATAACCACAGAGGCAACCACGTATGCACACAAAAAAAACTAGGGAGCACATATGAGCTTTCTGGTTTTATTTAACCATGATCAAAATCATATGGATGGAGTAATAGCATAAAAGACAAATAAATTCAAATTCTCCTGAAGAATTAAATTAAGAATTCAATAAAATCTGAATAGAGAAGGAAACTTGAAATCAGGACGTGGAAGATGTGGATAAAAGATATAAAACAACAATTGAGAAGCAGTTTTATGTAAAACGGAAGTAGGAGAAGAGGCAATGCAAGATAACTGACATAATGTTTGTCCCTTGTACATGTACAGCAAGTGGAAACAAAGATCACTTAATTTTCTAGCTAGCTGCTAAAGTGGTTAAATCTTCAAACTATGGTGGAAAGAAAGATAAAATCATAAAACAAATTCCAAAGCTATGGTGGGATTTAAGCAATTCAAAATTTTGAATTGCTCTCAAGATCTTTAGTTTCCACACATAGCAGGAACCATTATGGTCGTCCACTTTTTTCATATGTGGATTTGATAAACAGGCCAATATCAACCAAATATATACTGCTATCACCAACTCACATAGGAGAAAGATATCTAAACAGTTAATTATATCATGAGCATAATGTATCTAAAAATCATGACTAGTAGTTTAGCATCAAGGACCAATATCCGATGGGTGTTTCTTTAATGAAAATCTCATTTTCTGACATCATATTACATTTTAAATATTAAAGAGGAATGCTTACATTTTTCCTGGCAGTATTAAACATCTCATTGATTTTTGCTGGGCCACCAGATCCACTAGTAAACTCAGCACCAGAAGCATAAATAAAGGGTAACCCACTTTTCTTCGAAAGAGTCCTTGCAAAAAGTGTCTTTCCAGTTCCAGGAGGTCCAGAGAGAAGAACACCCTGTCAGAACATAGTCATCAGACGATTTCCCTTAAATTCAATCATTTGAGATTGAAAGTGCGTCTCCAAGAGTTTTTCCATCTGTAACTGATAGATTACCCGAACAAATGGCACTTCTCTTTCATAGTACTGCAAGGGGTTTCTCATATATAACATCAATTCATCGAGAAGATCCCAAACATCACCCCCCACTACAACTTCTTTATACATCGATTTGGTTTCACTAACTGTTCCAACTGGCTGGATATTGGAGAAGCACAATCTAGTTAGAAACTTTCTTTTTTTTGGACATAAATAGGAAGGGAAAGAGAGACAGAAAGGCAGGGGCAGAATGCAGATCAATAACCTTACCATGGTGAAATTTTCAGCGTAAGCCATATCATTAAGTTGATTGTACTTTTTGTGAATGTAACGTTTAGAGGTCACTCGAAGAAACATAACAGCCTCCCCGATAAAGCACAACATTAGTACACCAGGCACCAATGCAACCACAAATTTCATAAAGTAATGGATCTGCCGCTTCTGAAGAAGATCTACTTCAACTCCAGAACTAGAGATAATCTCAAACAAGTACGGATCAAGGGGAATATCAACCTGGCAAATAAAACTGTCAACTAATTAACCAAAGATAAAAATGAGTTTTGCCAGTGCCAGAAATGAAATGATACTTACAATATATTCAGATGGAAAACCTTCTTTCATTGTTATGTATAATCTTTTCAGGTCCTCCGTAAATACAACAGCAGCAACCTGTACAAAATTTCCAGTCAAAGCTTCTCACCTAATTTTTTTATGAGAGAAACACAAATATTATTACTACAAGACACAAAAATACAAAGAGGCACCCTCTAGAAACATATGCAGAAACGGAAACAGAGCTAAAAGCATAAAGTTAGGCTTAGGAAAAGCCTTTCCTTTCGGGCTTTCACCTTCCACCTCAAGGAAGGAGAGATAACCTCTATAAAGCTGCTGAAAACTAGCACCTGTCTTACCTAAGAAGCAACTTCTTCATCAGCCGAAAAGGATCCTAATGTGCTCCACTCCTAGACAGGAATAAAGTTTCAACATCTTCCGAGTAAAATGACCATGGTAATGTTTGGATGAGCTTCCTAGAGTCTCTAAAGATGAGAATGGAGAATATTAAGACTTCTTTGAAAGGTCTCATGAAAATTGCAACTTCTAGAGCTTCTGAAGAATACCTCTAAAGCTATCCATCTAACCAGAGCAGCATTACAATTGACTCTAGTTTGTTATCATTAACAAATGATCCCACTCCTTTGCATGTTCATTCCTTGCTTAGCCTAATTGTAGTAAACCAAAACTTAATATTGTTTGAACATTTCTACTGTTAGAGAATAAATCAGAATAAATATAACTAATATAGATTCTCCATTACATTAATATCCATGATCTCCTCTATTGTAATCTTTTAGTTATTTGCTTTCCTTTTAGTTACCATTGATAGTCAAACTATCAAGCCTACAAATAGGCTCTCATATGTACTCATAGTAAGATAAATACTATCACTTATCTCATATTTCAACATCTCTAATCAATATTTAAAGAGTAGTTTCCAACTCTACATCATGGAAAGCCAAATGGAAAGATTTGTACAGATATTTATAGTTGGACACCAACTACTCTCTTCATAATCAACACTGAAAAGTAATGCATTTTCAGACAACAAGGCACTTATAGATCTAAAAGTTGAAAGCAAACAAAACAATACAAAGGAAAGGAGACCAATGCTTACCTCAGAGCAATCAAGTTTTTCAAGAAAATAAGTATAAGGGAGTTTGGGACGATAGCACCACCATCTCTTGGATATCCAAAGGGCTCTAGTTCTCTGTGTAGCAGTTACCTTTTCCACTACATCCTTGCGAAGACTCTTTTCAACTTCTTTCATGTCAAAATCAACTACATATTTGGCATTTAAGGAGCCTAAGCGCTCAGCTATCTTCTCGTTTATAAGAACCGCCTTCCATGCATTAAGTCTTTCACGCCATGTCCCTCTACTTCCTTGAACTTCATCTGAAAAACAATAATGAAAACTAATTGACAGTTAGCAATCAAAAGATTAGAGCTTTCAGTGTGTAAGGTAGTAAAATAAGGTCTTACTATCAATTTACAGTGGGAGAGATATGTGAGGTGTGAATTCCTGACTAATTACATGTATCACTTTATTGAGCCAAGTATCAATATTTGTCATAGGTGTCAGTACACAACTGTACAACATGTGGGCAAATAAATCTAAAGGCCATTTCAGTCATATAAGCATGTCTTAAGTCCCTAGGAAGGATCAATTTCAGCCCAAAACAAATGCATGGAACAAACCAAGGAAGAATTGGCTTCAAGAAGTTAAAACTTAGACCAAAGTATGCATCATTTTCTATTCATATCCACAAACACTAACCTGAGATACCCAAATCTTCCTTCAATCCTTTCTTTTCTTCTGCTGTTAATCTTACATTATTGTCAATAGTTTGTTTGACATTCTCCTGAGGGTTTGGAACATCCTCCCATGCATCTTGCCCAACAAAAGAATTGTCATGAATAAGTGTCCCATCAAGTCCTTTAATGTACTTCTTCATTTTTAGGCCTTCAGGTGTTGCCTTCTTCCATATCCCCTTTTTGAACCTGCAATTACAAGAAAAGTCGTACGATCATTACACAAAGCACAACAGGCTTTCTAACCAAATTTATAGCTATTTGAACAGATAAGAAAGTAGCATTGATGCTGAATCTCATGCTCCTAACCTTCACATGCTTGCTTCAAAAAATCGATATCAATTTTTTAAAAGTGAAAAGGCAAATATTGTAACTGCAAGGAGGGAATAAGGCTTATCAGTTTCTTTTCTCCTCTTCTTCCATGCCTTCATTTTCATCTATGAAATCCTACTAGTGCATACTAATTTTAATGTCCAAGTCCAAGGTTCAACATCTTTCTTTTTTCTTTCCCTTTATATGGGACATCTCATCTCTTGTTGAAAACAGTTGTCATGTATCTTGAAATAAATAGAATAGACTGCAATAACAAAAGAGGTATTTAATGGATTCCCAAGGGTTTTTATCCGTGTACAATCGCTCTTGCTCATATAACAAAAATTGGATGACTACTTTTGATATTTTGTTCACTCTGTTTTAGCTCAAATATACAGATCACTGCTGTTATCAACCATGTAATAGACATGAGCAAAAGGAGATATTTCTTTGACTCAGAAATTGTTTTTCATTGGCAGGCAAAAACTTCATTGTTACATTTTTATGTGGTATGTGGATGTAAATTATTTATACCGTTAACTGTTCTATGTGGATTGTGATTGCAAAAAGGGAAGTGCACTTACCTTTTAATATTATCAGGTGATGGATCAGGAATTAATGTCTCCATATAAGCATTTGTTAACTCTTCCATTTGACGATATCTGAAAGGAGCTCGAATTGCTATGTATATTTTATTAAAAGAAATTATAACAATTAAAGTATAGATAACCAAGGCACCAATTCTCTTAGGGTCCCAATTCTTGAAATCCTGAAAATAACAAACAATCAATATTCAGCCTTACTAGAAAATTTCTGCACGATGTGACTGAACTATACTCAACCAGATAATCCAGTTGTACATTGTTAGAGTGGCTGGAAATAAGGAGGTATGGGTTGTTAAAGCGGCTGAAAATTATAAAATGGGAGATTGATTAGCACAGTTTTAAGAATCTTATTTTATCAAGATTCAAGATAGAGATGATTGTTAAGATTTATGATTGAATATTGATCCTGATTGACTCTTGTTAGAGTATAAAAATATAATATAACACTATTTGTAATATAAAATGAGTTTCACCCATAGTGAATAATATGAATCATTTTCTCTAAACTTCACGTGGTATTAGAGCCTACTTCTTGAGGCCTGTGAATCTCTTCCGCTGCCTAGCACCGCTGGCTCCATGGCAGTGGTGCCAAGCCCTCAACAACCCAAGTCTTTTTATTTCCTGCGAGACATTCGAGGGAGGTCTAACGACCCCCTTCCTAGTGCCCAACCAATACTCCGGTGGCACTAGCGTGGTTGACTCCTCACCACTGTTACAACCTAGAAAGATTGCCTTGTTCAGCCACCACACACGCCACCATCTACGCGGCTGTTCTCTCGCAAATATCCTTTACTGGCGAGTTGTGACTCTCGCCTCCGGCACCATCATGTTTAGAAAAGGTCGGCAGTTCGATGGGAGATTGATTAGCACAAATTTAGGGACCTTATTTTATCTAGATATAATTGATTCTTAAGAACTTTGATTCATCTCGATTGACTCTAATGTGTACCATAAATTGGGTTTCACCCATAATAAATAATTTTCTCCAAACTTCACATACATTATAGCATCCAATGAGCAAATTCTATCCTTTTTATTGAGAAATCATAATATTTAGCCAATATAAACAAAATTAACACATAATTGCACAAGCAGCAGAGAGATTCAGAAAATGAATATGGCATTTTGAAAGGCACAGCACTATTGAGTTTAAAGACAAGTTGCCAAGCAATGTCAACCAACAAAGGAAGCCAAAGGCACTTCTTTCTGTCAAAGTTCTCATATTAATCCTTACCACTCAACCATACTGATTTCTTGGATAATGCAAAGTGCAAACATCCCAAAGAAACTTTCTTCTTGGGGTGTTTGTGTCTTTCCTATTCTGTATGCTTGTCTGTGATTGTAACTAATAGAATTCTAGTGTTCGATCATCATACTCAGATTTATGAAACCGAGATGTTGAAATTCAACTTCACACCAAATTATGTCCATCTCATGAGCCGAATTAAGTTGTAAACCTCTAGTCTCTTTCCATATTCTATCCTAACTCGGAATATGAATCACACATAAGAAGGTAGTTGCCATGTGTGTTCTTAAGATTCCACATTTCATACATGTTCTCACAAGAAAAAGCCTTCCTTTCCGTATGCAATGACCTTTATTGCATGATTATATATGTTCCTACACTTTAATATTTTCTCCACATGGCATTGCATAAAACAGCTAGGAAACTCAACTGAAACTCCTATATAATTCACTGTCGAAGCCATGAGAAAGCAAAAGCATCCCCTTGGCATACACTTTCTTTCATTTTTTATTTCAATGTACTATCTTTCCTTACACTTTCTCCACTACAAAAAATAGGAAAAGTCTCAAGATAAATAAATATAAAGACGTTACCTTCCAACGCTCCCACTGATTCCAATTCACAAACTCGGAGCTGAACTGAGTCAACTCAGCCTCACCTTTCTTCACTCCTTCATTCACTTGCTCCACAAACTCACCCACCTTCACAGTAGCAGCATCCAGGTCAAAGCCAGTTTCTTTCTTCACAGCCTCGCCAAATTTGGACCAGAACTGCTCCGAGCCGCGGTGAACCGAGCGAGTCAGACTGAGCCAGAAGGACCCATCAAACCCATTAGAACCGGAAGAAGCTGAAGCTCTGAATATGGGTTTTCGGCGATAAATTCTTGGTCTGCGCTTGGTGGGTAGGCGAAGGTGAGAGAGGTCTTGAGAGGCATTGAGGAGTGAGGTCGAGGACGTGGAGAGAAGTGGGTTCGGTCTGTAAGAGACCGTGAGGTCCATTTTTGGTGGAATTGAAGCGAAGCTGTGTCTCACACTGTCATCAGCTGAGCCTGTAGACGATGAACAGAGCAGATGCTACTTTGGGACTGGGGTTTTGGGTCTTGAAGAAGATGGAGAGCTAGACCCTTCCGTTCCGATATGAACATTGTAATGTGACATGTCGTTTTTTAGCTTCTGCTCATGGATCATCACTAACCTTACTTAAAAATAATGAACACATGGTCTTGAACTTTTGTGGTTCGACTCAATTTAAATTTTAAATTTTCTTCAACTCAAAATAGTACATTAACTTTTGTATTTCAACCAAATGTGTGAACTTTCAAATATTAACGCAAAATGATAATTGCGCTTATAGTTTATATCAAAAGTTGAGGAACCAATTGGTACATTTAAAGCTGCTATAAGAAACATATTGCTTGCTAGATTGCTGTTATATGTGTTAGTCATAGCCTTTGGAGTTTATATCAAAAGTTGAGAGACCAAATAGTACCTTTAAAACATGCTAAATTGCTGCTATATGTGTTAGGCAATTGTTGTAATATGTTTTGGTCCATGTCCTTAGAGTTTATATTAAAAGTTTAAGAGTTTATATATGTGTTAGGCAATTGTTGTAATATGCCTTGCCCTACTCTGTTTAGCATAACTTTTGGTTTATTTCTTGATCTCAAATGGATTTTATATTTCTCATACAATTTGCATCTGTTGGCCTTCTCTACTGTGTACCTAACTTGTCATCTGAGCATTGTAGACTTGAATAATACAGTCTTGAATTCAATGTAGCACTGAAGTCATTTTTGTTGTTCCTCTCATAACTGATATATCTCTCAGATATGAGGAAGGTGCAGTTTGTCGCCCAACAAAATGCGAAGCTGAAACTGTGCTCCCCAATGTAGATCGTCAATCATTTTTGTTGTTCCTCTCATACGAGTATTCGTTTCCTTGTTTGTAGTAGTTACGTGCTAACTGTGAAAACATTTATTGACAGTGGGAGTTCTATATTTGCTACTCCATCCCAATCTCATAACAGTGTTCATACTCGCACTGTTTTCATTTCTTTGTCCAAGAATGTATATCCTGCACCAATAGGTTAATGCTTTAGGATTTTTTACTTTCTTACCTTGCCATTCTCTTTAAACAAGTGTTCTTTGTAACACAGTCAAAGCATCAATACTATAAGAATTATTTTGGAAGATGTGTCAAACAATGAAATGCTTCTTCTTTGTAGGTTGTAAGGAGTTTACAAGTGTGGCAAGTTCTTCCCATGGCTGTTTTAGTTTGAATTCAGCAAAACTCTTACTAGACTTTTATCAGTCTTGTATTAAGCTAACATGTATGCAAGTTTTAAATGTTGCAGTTGGAAGCTCAAATCTACATTCCAAGTAACAATGAGTTAGCCATCCTGGTTGATAATTTGAGGAAGGAATTGGCAGAAAAGGTAGATGAATTGGAATGCATGGATAGTCTCAACCAAACTCTCATACTTAAAGAGCACATGAGCAACCTTGAGCTGCAAGATGCTCGTAATGAATTGATTAGTGCAAAAGTAAATTCCCTTTCCCATTAGTTAATCAATATTCCAAATGCTTGTACTTTTCTATATAAAGCTTGTGCTTTCCATCTCTGAATTATTGATTTGAATACAAAAGTACTAACAAAATGGTGTTGTTTTCGTTGTAAAGGATTTGCAAGACTTATGGAATGATCAAACCGTTGGAGTAAAAAGGATGGGGGCTGTTGACGAGAAACCTTTTCAATTCTAGGTTGTCAGGACTTTGAATGACAATACACCATATGCCAATGCAGGAGAAGCTACTGCAACACCAAGATTCTAATGAAACATGAGATTCAAATGTCAGAGGGGTGAGTTTATTTTCGTTGCTGACTGAGTGACTGTATATATGTGGGGATTGATGGATTCCACTTAAAGGATATCTTCAGTGGGCAAGACCTGTCAATAATAACTTGGGATGCAAACGAGAGAATGTTACCTATAATATTTGTAGTTGTGAAGCAAGTAAACAAACAATCTTGGAGGTGGTTCTTAGAGGAGTTGTTCGATGACTACGAGTCTATGGTTACAATGAAAAGAGATGAAGAGTTTTCGTAACTGATAAACAGAAGGTTAGTGACTGATTCTTTCAGCTCATAGAAATTAGTTTTTACATGAGAAACAGTTGTTGGCCATTGAGGGTAACTAGTTAGTGCTTAGTACATGGGGTTTATGAGTTATTTGTATGTGTAAGTTTGAAACTATTTGATATTGAAATTTAACCAATTCATGTAGATAAAAAGCAACCAATTATTTAGTACATGAATGCTTCCTTTATGCAAAGTGTTAAAAATGCAATTGATTCCTAAGTAAATGAATTTTCCTACCAGTTTCCACACACCTCCTCTTACCCTTAGCTGAGGTCAAATTATTTTCCTCCTTTTTTATTTTTCTTCTTCTCTTTTTCGTCTTCTGACTCCCCATCGGCCTCCCTTTTAGCTATTCCCAGTTCTTTGGCTTTTGTATAGTCTGGTTTCTCCTTTCGCTGCAGATCCTTGGACATTTTTGACCATTGATTCTGTTTGGTAACCAGTGTAAGAGGTATTTTCTTGCCTGCTGTCGAGTGCCATTGTGGCTGGTCATGTTGTAAGATCTCCGTGAATCTGGGCATTTCTGATAACAAACGAATCACGTGTATCAATGCCTTTGACACTGTCCTGGGTTCAGTTATTGGGTCACTTAAGCACAAGTCCTTGATATGTTTGGCAAAC
The DNA here is from genome assembly GCA_036897485.1 of Pelargonium nanum. Classification (NCBI taxonomy): domain Eukaryota; kingdom Viridiplantae; phylum Streptophyta; class Magnoliopsida; order Geraniales; family Geraniaceae; genus Pelargonium; species Pelargonium nanum. The sequence goes on from JAYMTF010000375.1 coordinate 36,969, forward strand.
TGGCATCTGCTCATTATCAGAGTGTCTCGGTAAGAAACTTGGACTGTTATCTTCTTCTTCGGGTCGTTTAGATCAGGAACTTTAACTTATGTCGATGAATTGCTACCAATGCTTCTAGGACCTATGTAATTTCCAGTCAAACGAATGCTTTTCGAGCGTGGTATCAGTTTCCCATCATGCTTTGCATCCTTCATGAATTCCCAAAATTGGTCACTGTCTTGTGCCTTATAACCCAGAACGTACATATCGCACTTTCTTATGCGGAAGACCACCTGATATGCTGTCACATTTCCATCTGAACCAGTTTCTTGAAGCTTTACTTTTGCATCGATAAATTTTGGCTTGCTTCCCTCAGGGCATAAGACCGGCACGCTTGAGCAACCCTTCACATCAGGTATGGGAATGTCTGCGGCCCTCAGGTTCTCAATCAGTAGCTTGCCAATAGTCTCTACGTCATCCCCCGTCTGCCCAAAATTGCATGGGTCTTCCCCGAGATCGATTGTCAGACAAACTATATCATCTTCGTTTCGAGCAGGTGGTAGAGCTCCTTGTTTTGGAGGCATGGCTGCAACAAGGTAACACCATTTTAGTACACTTAAGCTTCCAGAGATCACACATGTTCTAAAAACTGACCAATACACTCCAAGTCTGTGATCAACTCCGCCAATATTAATCTAGATAGTTAAATTCACGTTTCTTATTCTAAATTTCCTCCAATGTATTAATATGAGATGGTGTGACATTGTCATATGTAATTGTACACGAAAAAATGTACAACTTTTAGAACATTTACTCTACTATTTCTAAATGATTGTCATATTCCTCTTAATTGTTTGTCCAAGAACAAGAGTATACTCCGTAATTCACTGTGCTCTAGTAAATTAGTTATGCAAGAATTAAAAAATTTCCCACAATTACAAGAATACAAAAGAAAATACTATATCATATTTACAAAAATCTACTCACTTTGAACATATGGATTAACATTTGTCTAAATATATATATATAGAGAGGTTAAGGATCCTAAGCCAAGAATTATTTGGCTTGGGCTAAGCCATCAATGAGGTGATGACACCTCATTAAAAATATTGGATCCGGGCGGGTCGCTCCGCTCCCACCAATTCACTTGGGTGGGTATGAGTGAAATTAAATGAGGTGTCATCACCTCATTGG
>JAYMTF010000376.1:0-38088 GCA_036897485.1 Pelargonium nanum
TCGACACATCAACATCCAAGTGTGCTTGCGTTGACCCCCGGTCAAAACAGGCGCATCAGCCCGCTTCATCGAAAATTTAACATATCTAATGCTTTTTCCTGCACTCAAAAATCATGTCGTTACACACAATTATTTGTATTCGAGTTAAATGATTCGATAAACAAAATATGTGCAACACGTTATGTGACCTGCCATTGTTCCTCATCCTTTTCTACTCGTATATCTTTTAAATATGTAAAATTGATATCTTGAATGTCGAAAAATACCTGAACAATCAAATAGATGTCGTCCAATATTGGTTTCCATAGCGAGTATATAATACCGCACCCAAGTACTAAAAGAAAAGCTCGGAGCAAGGCTTGTCTTCTTGGGTTTTCCTACAAGAAAACAACATTTAGGACCAAATTGATGTCATCTAATTTTAAACAAGCAAGAGTTCAAACATTTCACTTTTGCCAATATCTTGTAATATATGTTAGTAACAAATAAAACATATTGCATAAAAGATATACAAACACTTCTCTTTATCATTAATGTGGAAAGCACATAAATTTACAAATTATAAAATTGACGAGTCACGTGTCTGAAAAGCGTCACGAATCGTACAGCGTATCAGCATTGGTGCAACATAGACAATCGTGATTATTTTTTATTGTTTTGTGTTTTTCTAAGAGAGATGACATGCATTTGAAAATTTGATTCATAGCAAAGGACAAAATTATATTTTGCACAATTCAAACGCATTAACTAGTGTGCTTACGGATTGATAACCTAGGTTTGTTATGTGTTTGGTTTGAAAACATAGGTTAGTTTTTTTTTTTCTTTTTTTTTGATGAAAAAACATATGTTAGTTATGTGTTCAAGAAAGTAACTAAATTATGGAAAATCAACGTTTAATTTCCAAAATGAAAAAGGTCCAAAATGATCCATGACTTATCCAGTTCATGCCATTTGGTTTTTCGAACTATCAAACGTGTCATTTTAGTCCAAAAGATAGGCAAAAGGGCCGTTATAGTCCGAACGTTTCCAAAAACCGAGCCACGTCAGGACATTTCGTCAAAATCAGAGACGGAATCCGTTAAGTGTTGATGACGTGGCAAAGATTATTATTAACGGTTCCGTCAGTGAATTTGACGAAATGTCTTTATACGGCTCGATTTTTGAAAACGTCTGGACTCGATTGGCTCTTTCGCAGATCTTTTAGACTGAAATGACACATTTGATAGTTTAGAGACCAAAATGGCACGAACTAGTTAGCTCAATGACCATTTTGGACCTTTTTCCTTTCCAAAATAAGTGCAGGTGATCTGCAGATGAATTATTGTGAAAGTTTTTGGTTTGCTAACTTAAGCTAAGCAGAGGTAGCAATCGGATTTAGTTCGAATTTTTAACTAAGATCCGATTCGATAATATATCCGGATCGGATAGGATCATTTTAGTGTAAAATGAGGGGATTTGTCAGGTCAAATCCGATCCGGTTGGTTTTTACGCAAGAAACTAAGAAAACGATGTGACAAGAAAGCATAATTACCAAATCCATCTTCCGCTGGCAGAAGCGTGGACGACGCAAGAAAAGCAGCAATACTGCATCCTTCCACCGCAACCATTGTTGGAGTCCATCATCATCTTCCAGTTCCAGATGATCTCTTTCTCTCTGTGTTCTGTCCATTGAACCCAACCCGACCTTTCTTTTTCAACTTCCTTTTTAACCCTTCTTCAACTCCCTTTTCTTTTTCTTCTTACACCCAGATTCTCATTTACTATTAATTTAGCTCATCATATTTTAATATGGATTACTTTATAAAATCAGTCTTTACAATAAAAAAAATCTTTAATTGAATTTTTCAATATCAGATGGTCAATTTTAAAGATCTACTCAAAGGAAATTCAAATCGCATCAGCCATCTCTTCCCTTAAAGAACATATTGGACAAATGGTTTTGCTTCTTAAGCTTCACAAAAGTTTGACTTTTAACTCAAAATCTCGGGAAACGGTCAAGAAATCCTAATATTCTCTCTTCTGAAAATTTTAGCCGCCTCCTTTAGTTTTTTGTCTAAATTCTTTTCTCGAACCATTGCCGGTCAATTTTGATCGGCGGTGGTTTAATATTTTCTTACTTGCATTACCTATTGAATAATAAACGTAGATTTAACTTGACTGGATTTGCTCTTCCGTTGGATTCATCATCACTATTGGCTCCCCGTATTCGATCCGCTTTCAGATGTCGCATTACCATCTTAACATTCGCTATATGCTAGTTGGGATAATATGTTTACTACATGTAGAGTGACTCTTTTCATGTTTTTTTGTTTTGAATTGTATTTTAATAACATTGTTAGTTTTAAGTTTGGTTTCTTTCGTTATTGAAAGTTTGTCTTCCATTGTTGGAAGTTATTTTTCTTATCATGAATATGCGTGTTTTGTTTGGAAGAACTGTTGTGCGTCAGAAGATGAAGAGGGGAAGAGCGAGTCTGATTGTTCCATTATTGCAGTCAATATTTCAACCAACTATGTGACAGTTGGTCGTTCGAACATTCAAAATCTGCGAATCAAATTACTGTAATATTTAGTTCTACATCAAGTTTATTCATAATTGAATATATAAGTCACTATTACTCTTAATGAGCTGGTAAGGCGCTATTACTCTTTAAGAAAAACTAATGTCACATAAAAAGGGTATTCGAATTTGTAAGGAATATTTTTATTTTCTTTCAAAATGGAATTATAATCTTTGGATAAAATCATAAAAGTGAATTTCTAAAATTCAAAATTTTGTTATATAAATAAAAGGAAATAGAAAATATCTTTTAAAAAAAGGAAATAGAATAATAAATAAATAATTATTTGGTGTCCAAAATCATAAATGAGTCACGAGAGAATCAAAACCGTTGAACCAACTACGAAGCCAGATTCCAGAGACGTAGTCAACAATCAACATTCAACAACCCCAGTAGTCTACTCTAGACTTGACCCTATCAGATCATTCTCTCATATAATACCATTAACCAGTAACCACCACTTTCGCTGCTTCCCAGAACACAACCCGACGTCGTTTCGTTCTAGCCACCGGCCACACAAACAAACAAAAACACACTCCCCCAGTAGTGCCACCTCCACCACCACCACCACTCCCAAGTAGCTCCTCCCCCACCTCGCCTACCTACTTTCTCTCTCTACAATTCTACATCTTTCTCTCTCTACAATTCTACATCTTTCTCTCTCTACAATTCTCTTCCCAATTTCTTCAATGGAGGAGGAGCTGTTACGTAACGGCGACGGCGGCGGTGGTGAAGGTAACGGTGTTTCTCTGCTCCGGCTACCGACCATAACCACCTCTCTGTCTTTGCCTCTCGTGCGCTACACCAGCCGTCTGATCTCCGGCGAAAACCGCCAGAGTTTCTTCCGGGACTACGCCGAGCCCCGATCGGACGACGCCGACCTAAATTGCGCCTACTCGAAGCCCATTGTGGTGCTCGACTTGATATGGAACCTGGCTTTCGTGGTGGTGGCGGTGGTTGTCCTCTTGTCCACATTACGAGAGAGACCGTCCACTCCGTTGAGGGTTTGGCTGTTTGGCTACACTGTGCAGTGCCTCTTGCATGTAGGTTTTGTGTGTGTTGAGTGCAGAAATAGGAATCGCGATGAAGATTATGGGATTGAGGACCAGCTGCCATTGTCACCATCTCAAAGTCGCGGCCATATCAGGTAGCTTAATTTTGTAAATTTTCCCGGCGATTACTTCGTTTTAGCCTGTTTTGATTTGACGACCTAGCAATGCTGTTGTGGCCGTTGATACAGTACTATTAGCAAATCTCATATTCAATTATATAATTTTTTAAATAAAAATTTCTCCTCTTATATGAAAAGAATCTTTTGATTGTTGGGAAGTATTGTTTTTGGTACTTTTAGAATTTCTGTTCTTTTGATTATTTGTTCCATGTTTACAATAGACATGACAGATTTAGCTCCATGATGCCATTTATAGCATATGTGTTGAACTGTTTGGACTGTAACACACATTGATTTTAACCTCTATATGCCACAATATTTTCATTTCCTTAGAAATAGCATGATTTCTGTTTAGTTATTTAAGGATTTGTGCATACCGTACGTACCATCTGATCTCGGTTCTTTCGTTTCCTAAGGTGTAAGGTATGTACAACCCCAAAATGAGTTATCATGACCAATTTACCAAGGGTTTTGTGGAATTAATATGGATTCACATCCTCGGGGAACTACGCCACCCTTGAAGTTAAGCCTTGAGACTAGTTAAATGAAATTTGGACTCAACTTTCTTGCAGTCCTATGGTTCAACCAAACATACGTTCTTAAGATTATTTCTGGTGCATCTCTATTGGCTGTCCAAATTGAAATTAACCCACAGGTTAAGGTGGAGGATGGCTGTTTAACTTGTGGATGCTAATCTCTCTTTCATCATCTCCTTGGGTGTTGGATTAATTTCAGATAGTTAATTTTTTCCCTTGAGCTTGTTGATATGGGTGCTTTTGTAATTGTATGCTCTCAGGATGACTATATGCATAGAGGTTGGTTTTAAGGTCTGGTGTTACTCAACTTACATATGTAAGTTGTAGATTGAGATGTTTGTAGGTGGCACCTGCTGCTGCTGCTCTGAAGATTAGTCTCAAGTTATCGTAGCTAAGATTGTAATGATTACAGACAAGGTGGTGGTGTGATTAAGATTTTCTATTTTGTTTAGCTGTTTGTTTTCTCTTTTTCCCTCTGCCCTCCATTTCCATCCCAAGCAACCTTAAAGAAAAGAACATACTAAAATACTACTCTCTCCCCAAACTATAGCCTTTATCTTGAAGCAAGTTCAAAATACAGTTCCAGTTTCTTCGATTCTTTGAACAGATCGGAACAGTGAACTAAGTTGTTTATTCATGTCTAACCTTCTAACATGCTTTTCCTCCTCTCTTGCTAATCTAAGGAGGGTGGAAGATATTTTAGAGTTTTATGAGTAAAACATGGAGGTTTTTGTATCAACTGCTGAAATAAAAAAATTAATTTTACTTCAGAATCATTTTATGTCTCTTGTTCACATCCACTCAAAATGAATTTCTATTCGTTTAATCCTGATAGTGTTGGTCTGAAGTCCATAAAATTATATTCATCCACGACTTACATTCATCTAAAACTTCTTTCCTGGTCTCTCCAAACATGTGTTATTAGTCTTGGACTTATATTTGTTGATATGTCTTTATACTACTCAACATAATTTCAATTGATATTGGAAGATGGCATTTTAGTCAGATTACAATCTGCTGAAACCAGCCCTGATCTTTTCTTACTACTTTTGTTGGATTCGCTGTGTTGTCGCTGTCTATTCTGTGGGGGCATGTTAGTGAGATGGGTGTGATTTGAGATCTTACTGTTAGGGTTAGGAATATGTTATTCAAATTGCTAGTTGATGTGGAAGCTCTATTTTCTAAAATAAACTCAACATGGAGCATTGCAAAAGAGCTAAGTCTCTATTCTGCACACACAAAGATTGGAAAAAATGATGCCAAATTCTCTCAGCCATTGCATATGCCTTTTATAGTTGTAATGATTTGTATGTGTGCTTCTCATTTGTAAGTTCCCATTGGCATCACTACATGTGCATTTTGGTATAATAATAATATATTATGAAAAGTCGGTAAGCATTGTTTGAAAAGTCATGGGTATCTTGATGATGAAAGAATGTCCGTTATGCAGAATTGCAAAAAGTTTGGAGTCAGTGAATACCATCATATCATCTCTTTGGTGGGTGCTAGGGTTCTATTGGCTTGTTTTAGGTGGTCAAGCACTCCTGCAAGATTCTCCCCGCTTATACTGGTGAGTGCCATGCCTTCAAATTTTTGTAAAAAGCTTGCTTATAAGCCATCTTCTAAATGGGCTTGCATTTGCAAACATGAAGTTGTAGAATCTCATAATGCCAAAATAAATTTATTTCTTTCCAAAAGAAAAAAAGAGTAATTTGATACAAATGTGTTGAGATTTGAGAGCGCACACATCCTGTAATAATCTTTAGTAAAATAGCTGTTAGCTATTTCCCTTTCACGGTGATAAGATTGAAGAATACATTTGTAATTTGTGCTTGTTACTGTGTCTTGAGCTGGAAGATTAATTATTATCACGATTCTTCAACACTAACATAGAGACCTGGATGTCTTATACACAATACAAAAAGCATGATCCATATGAAGGCCAAGTAATTTATGGACAACAGAATACAACTATGACATATGACCCTCAAAAGAGAGAGAAAAACAAATCAAGAGTAAAGAAGAAAAACAAATTTACCTCGGATGTGATTGCTATACTTGCGATACTTCCTTTTGTTATTACTTACTCCCTGCATCTTGTTTCTCTAGCATTCTTGTCCCACAATGGGTGTCCTCTTTTCTTTTCAAGAAGTTAGTTATGTATGAATTATCAATGGTATCCCTATACTAAGTTAGTATCTTTTAAGTTTGTTTCAACACTTGTTCATGTGGTTACAAGAGGAAATGTACAACACTAACTAACTTAATTTTGTCTCAAAATGGAAACTAAGACACTCAATTTGGGATGAAGGGAGTAAAGCATTTGCATGTTTATCAAGCAAATAGAACCATCTTTGATTAATCATGTGCATAATGTGCAGGTTAACAGTGGTCTTTCTAGCATTTGATGTCTTCTACATCGTATTCTGCATTGGAATGGCATGTATTATCTTTATTGCTCTCTTCTGTTGCATTCCAGTTGTGGCAATTGCCTATGCTGTGAAAGTTAAGGAGGGTGCATCTGAAGATGAAATTAGGGCTCTTCCTAAATATAGATTTTGCCGTAAAAGTTCATGGGGGATATTTGGTAATGATAATAAGAAGCCAAATGTTGTTGGAGCAAGAGCTGAGTTGGGCATCAGTAACTCTGCTAATGAACTCGCTCTTCCACCCGATGATTCTGTAAGTGTCTACGACACATCTTATATTGCCCTGCCTCATTTCCCTTTTTTCTTTCGAATCTCTTTTGATTTAGATTTATTTAGTTGGCTATACTTGTCATATCCTTCATTTTCACAATACACACTACACAGGATAACCGCTCCTTATTTTACCTATCATTTCTCCTGCATTCTTCAATTGTAGTTCCTTCAAGCCTGCTACTATAGATTTCACTATGAATGTTATGCATTGATCAAATAGTTTTGACTGGAGTGAATCTTCCAAAACGTGATTTAAACTTGCCATTAATACTTGTTGTGAAGATATTCAGTTTATATAAGAAGTGTTAAGATATTCTTGCTGATAAAAAAAAAAAAGAAGTGTTAATATATTCTATAAATAAATTAAGTAGATTTTATGGAAAACTAATAATAAACGATGGATAGTATCATCGAGGTTTTTTGTTTTTGCCAAATCTCACATCTAAAAAGGTATAGTTACAGATGACATTTGCTGTTAAACCGCTTTTACAGTCGTTGCCCCACTAAACCTGAGAATAAGATAACTTGTATCTCCATAATCATGGTAGTAACTTCCTGCAACAATATGGGACAACTTTTTGCTGGTAAGTGGTAGTAAAATTATCATAGGTAATGAATCATGAGAAATTGGTATCCAAGCCTGTGGTTCGACCTTCAGTTACAGGATCACAGTCTTCAATACACTCACTTTTTTCACACGAATCCAGAAACTGTGACTCGGCAACTGATGGTTATGTTTTTTTTAGGTGGATGACAATCTCATGTAAACCAAGGTCCCTTGTAGTAAGAATGGCCTGGATGATATTTGACTTTATATATCATTAAGATGTGTCATGTAAAAAGAAACAGTTAGTGCAGGTGTCTTGGAATTTTATAGATGCTATACCTATTTTCACATAGCTGAGGTGGTAAGCTTATTTCTTGTACAAAATGGATGCAGATATGGAAGCTAACTTTTGCATGTATGGTACTTGGACAGGAATGTTGCATCTGCCTTGCTCACTACGACGATGGAGCCGAGCTGTGTACCCTTCCATGTAGCCACCATTTTCATTGTGGATGCATCAGCAGATGGCTTCGGATAAACGCAACATGCCCTCTCTGCAAATTCAACATTCTCAGGGGCGATTCGCTCATTTGACCTCTCTCCTTTCTTCTCTCAATAAAAGGGGAAGATCAATAGCAGATAACTCATATCCTCTCGTTGACTTTGATGTAAAAAACACAAGATTAAAGAGAAACAATAGTGTGAAAAATGAAGTTTTCTTTTATTTATTTTTTTCCTTTTTGAATTAGAGTTCATAGTAAATGATGACCATCATATCTGTACACTGCTTTAGGTAATTTATTATGAAGATTCTTACTTGTGTTGCAAGTTTGCATTCTCAAAGTTAGGTTCAAAGGCATTCCAATCAAATAATCTTAGATTTGGAATTGGAATTGGAATTTACATAGAAACAGGACAAGTATATTCACTGTTGTTTTGTTTGTGCCTATAAATACATAAATAAAAACCTATGCATCACATATTTTAAAACATGGTTGTTCACCCAATATCGGATGCTAACGAGAAAAGCCCTTTCGGCTCTTTTACACCTTCCGAGTTTTATGCTCGTCATTCTGTGACTCACTCCTCCGACTACATCACCAATTCAAGGGGTGTCAGGCTTTTCACCCAGTGGTGGGCCCCTCTCCCACCCACCACCGTCACCGGCATTGTCGCCGTCGTTCATGGCTTCACCGGCGAGTCCAGCTGGTTCATCCAACTCACCTCCATCCTCTTCGCCAAGTCCGGATTCGCCACCTGCGCCATCGACCTCCAGGGCCACGGCTTCTCCGACGGCCTCCGCGCCCACATTCCCGACATCAACCCCCTCGTTGCTGACTGCATCTCTTTCTTCGACTCCTTCCGCGCCCGCCACCCGCCATCGCTCCCCTCCTTCCTTTACGCCGAGTCCTTCGGCGGCGCCATCGCACTCTTCCTCACCTTCCACCAAAAAGGGAAATGGGACGGGCTCGTCCTTAGTGGCGCCATGTGCGGTGTCAGCCCCAAGTTCAAGCCTCCGTGGCCGCTGGAGCACTTCCTCGGATTCGTGGCGGCGATAGCGCCGACGTGGCGCATGTTGCCGACACGCGGGCCCTTGGTGGACATGTGCTTCAAGGTAGATTGGAAGAAAAAGTTGGCGATGGCTAACTCGAGGAAGCCGCCGACAATGCCGAGGGCAGCGACGGCGCAGGAGCTGCTGAGAGTGAGCAAGGAGCTGCAGGGGAGGTTGGAGGAGGTGGAGGTGCCATTGTTGATCGTGCACGGAGGTAACGACGTCGTGTGCGATCCGCAGAACGCGAAAGATCTCTACTGCAGTGCAGCGAGCAAGGACAAAACGTTGAAGATATATCCCGGAATGTGGCACCAGCTAATCGGAGAGTCCCAAGAGGACGTGGATTTGGTATTTGGAAACATTGTGGAGTGGCTTCGAGATCGGAGCACACACAAAACATGTAAGAGCAACTGAAATGTAAAAATATAAGAACATAAAACCATAAATGAAAGCATATATTCAGCCTGAATAGGACTGATCTTATATCTGGTCTGTAGCAACCATTCAAAAGTCCATGTGAACAAAATTATAGATCTGCACACAAGGAAACACATGTATATACTAAACTTGATGAAAATGGATATGAAACATCTACTATCCTTTTGTATGTTCCTCGCACAATTTATACAGTACACCACCATAAACCATTGCTAACACATCAAATCAAACAACCAATCATTCCACATGTTTCTTCTTTTCCTTTTGACTTGTTTGTCTTTAGTTGGTATATTACCAAACTATGGAGCATGAAGCGCTTTCTTCTTCGAGCTGGAAGAGGTGAGGAAGTATGGTATATACATCAGCCCTGTTTGGTGCAAAATAATAGTTAGCTCTCCCAATATTGTTGCACGTCATTTGACACGGAATTCATTCCTGAATCTAGTCAGGTTCTGTGTGAACTTGTCTCTGTTCTTGGAATCTAAGCTTCGACTAATATCTGCCATAAGCTTGTCAAAACTCTGAGAAAGTCGCTGCTGTTGGTCCCCTTGCTGCAATACGTAAAGTATACAAGGGACATCAGGAAAATATAGAACTTCAACTCTTATTTTAAACCACCATGTCCAAAATGTTCAAACATTTCTCATTAGATAGCACTTGCCAACAGTAAGTGAAAATGCAGTATGTATAAGGTTAACCAAAATGCCCTTTGTTTTATTTTGATAACCAACAGACGTTGGAAACCAGTGGGTATAATCTTAATACTTAAAACTCAGGTACAGATGGGCAATTCATTCTTAAGTCTTAACATTACCGGATTCTAGTCAAGCAACGACCTGTCCCGTGTTTTTGAAAAATAAAATAAAAACAATATTTCAAGTAGCCTAACTGGTTTCTTTCAAGAATTTGACAGCCCAATTCATACTTCTTAGTGGAGCGATAACTATTAATGTAGTTCTCCTACATCATAACAAAATTTCAATAGAACTTCCTATATTACTAGAAAGCATTAATATTGCACCACAACATGGCTCTAACTAAAACTCTGGATTGAACAGTCAGTTTCAGTAAACCAACCAAAGAAGGACTTGTTAGGTTTAGCTTCAACGAAAAGGTTTATCGTTCCCAACTGTTAAACTTCATTCCTAAAAGCTTAAAGTGGTCTCAAACTCCACCACTTTGAATGTCAGATACTTCAACACCCCTTATTACACGCAGGCCTGCTTTGCACGTGGACCAAAAACACACTGGCGGGCAAATGAGCCACACAGACCATACACCAAAACCCCCGACACCATGCTAAACTATACCTCAACCTTAAATATAAGTTGTTCAATGAAGTGTTCAAGTAATGTATCAAGCGGTTCCAAACTTCACACTTTCAATGCGAGAAACTTCAACACTAATCTAGATGACATAGTTATGTAAAAAATCCAAATGGTTGGTAGTCCACAGGCTAATTAATTCATGTATCTACCATGGTAAAATTGAACCTTTTCACCATAAAAAAATAATAAATAAATATACAAGCAATAATTAAAATGGAGAGCATTGAACGTACTTTTGAAGCCAAAATTTGAGCCTTTATAGTTGTGAACATCTGCAGGAAAGCATACCATCACAGTTAAAAAGGAACTCTAGCATACACAATTTTTAAAAGTTAGTCACTTAATTAATTATGACAAACGTTGGAATCAACATCTCTCTCACGCGTGCGCGCACACACCCAATCCACACATCTCTCTCTCAAATAAACAGTTGGTGCACTTTCACCATGGCCTTGAAAAGGGGAAAAACATACAAAAAAGTGACTGAAGTGAAAAGCTCTAAAATGTCAGGTCAAGAAAAAATCTTTATGCTGCATCATGATTTCAGAGGTCTAAAAGATCAATGAAGCCAAGCAATTTTACCAAGGGAACTAAGACTTGCCATCTGAGGTATAGAACCCCAATTTCAGAGTCTTTTTCCAGGCCACTAAGTCAAGATCAACAAACAATTAAATAAGCACATTTAGTATAGTAGAGTTAATGGTTCATGTAATAGGGCCATTCTGCAATATATGACTCGGTGGATAAGTGGAGAGTTGATATGTATTGGTGGCTCCATCGCCTATGCAAAGAATCAATCATATAATAATTTAACCCTATGGTTTGAGCTGAGGGCAACATGTTTTCCAATTACCATTCCCCTCTAGTGGAGCCAAGTAGTTGAGATTATCCACTCCCAGTAATTCATGAAAGCGGCTTAATCATCAAGTAACTCATGCTCACTCATGGCCTCAAATATAGATAATCAATCTCCCATCCCACCTCATGTTTTATGAAAGACAACCACCTTAAGAAATTGATCTCCAACACATGTCAGAAGACAGTGATACATGGCAGAATAGGATCAACACTTCCAAAACCATAAAAATAGTAGAAGAATCCTTAAATATTTGTATCTTTACATTTGAATTCAAGTCAATAGTTTCAGGCATTGGTTCTTCAGTATGAATTATAGACTTAAGTTGTGAACACATGCCTTATTCCTAATGCAGCAGAGCAGTTTAGAAAACATGATTGTAATTAAACAATAAATCAAACATAAAGGAGAAAAAAAAAAAGGCAAAAGAAAGGGCATTACCTCTTCACTTATAAGTATCAAGGTCAGCATTGGCTTGCCTACGGTCCACAGGTTACCGAAATCTTCAAATAAAACAATCTCAAAGAGAGTTTCCAACATCTAGAAGTGGAAGAAAACGAATATATCAAGGTCAACAACATGCATCATGAAACAAAGATTCATGATGCTAAACTAAAAAGAATAGTAAATAGAGAAAATGAGGAACAGAAATACACGAGTATCCTTAATCCTAATAAGATGTCTATTTGGTAAACTTCATTCAGATTCCTTCATTTCACGATTATATAAGCAAGGTAGGGGTGGGGCATTAATTTTCAGAATTTTCACCCCACAGGCTCAAACCACAAAAGTGAACCTAATTGGTATCAAATAAAGCACAAAAATAGTGACTCCGTTTGATTTCTAATATGTTACAGAAATACCATTTTGACTGTCTTCCATGCATCACAGTATCACACATTTCAACCTATTTATTTTCAATTAAAGAGATTATAACATAAACCATAAATATACCTCTTGGTTTCTACTGATTCTAAACTTTCTACCTCGCACCATTCAATGGCACTATTTAAACTATTTTCTGAAAGTTAGGTTGAGGAGCACTACTATATCTATTACACGTCAACTTCTGTATGAAACTTCATGCTACTTTCACATTCTGTCCATGTCATATACTTATCTAAAGAGTAATCAGCATACCGCGTCCAGTATTGTGAATAACATAACTAGAATTTGAAAAACAAATACATTTCTAAACCATTCAATTCAATTTGACATCAGAAATTTTGAATCATTGTCATAATGCATGCTATATCTATATTATTATTATATATATAATATAATATAAAGATATCCAAAAAAGGCACTAATCTTCATAACAAAATCCTAACAATTATTAAAAAAAAATTAAACTATGTAAAAGGCAGTATGATCAAATGCTGCTATGGTATTTTAGTTGATATATGGTGACAGTACACCAGAATCCTTAGAACAAGTCATGCAGCCAGCTTACTTTTGGAAATAAACCAGGTTGATCCGCAATGCGTTGAGCAAGATTGAGAGCAGTTATTGAAGGGGTAGACTCTCCAACAGTAATGTGGTTAAAATAATAAGATGCCAAATTATCCACAGCAGATGCACACTGCCATACATATGTAATATTTTAGCATTGGAAGTAATGAATTATCCAACATAAATGACATAATCAAAACACTTCAAAACAACTTGCTCATCGACTGAAAACCAGCTGAAGAAACACAATATGATTTATAGAGGGAGTGATACAAACCTGAGATGAGATATTGGCGTTTGGTACTTTAAGGCCAGCTTCAAGCGATCTAGCAATATACATGAAGTAGCTTGTTTCCAAATTTAAAATGAAAACTAAATGGCTTTTCAATAGAACCTCCAATAATGCAAAGTAGGCTGCAGTGAGCTGTAAGAAGGAATTTTTAGGACGCAATACAGAAGAGACAACAAAGACAAGTGTTCATGTTAAGTATGAAATGTCATATTGTAACTCAAAATTAAATATCTTCATTCTCTTTTTCACCTGGTCACATCCACAAAACACTAGTATCACATAAAGCAAGAGCACCCGAAATCTGGAATTAATAGCTCACAGCATGACAGTTCATCTCATTGTCAAACTACATAGAATAACATGAGTACACAACATTGAGTTACACACACACACACAAAGAACTGGTGGACAAGCAAATAAGAGGTAAGGATCCAAAACTTTCACAAATTGTAACTATGTTTTGAATCAAGATATGATTGAACTCAAGTCGCTTGCTTTACAATAGAATTCTCTTATGTGGCGCAAAGTAAAAGTTGCAGCATATATTAGTGCATACTATTCAAATATCTTGCTCAGACCACAAAAACAGAATCCAATTTGCAAAAATCCCAATACTACCCTAATTAAATGTAAATAACATCTTTCCTTCTTTTTTCATTTCTCATTCTAGTAAACTTTTGTTGCACTTCAATTTCTCTCCATCGTTCTTTTGCATTTCTATTTGGTAAAAGTAAGCTTTTAAAGTTTTTCTGTACAGGCTACTGGAGCACGCAATCCTGTACCTGATAGTAGGTTTGTCGTTATGCGGCCTAGACGAACTGGAGAAAGAAGGCTCACTGCAGGAGAATACAGGTACTTAAGTAGATATAGTGGTAACAGACATTGAGTTGTACTAACTGCTGTTCTTTAAAACCTAAGAAAATTAGATTCTAGGCCATGATAGATCCCCACATTAGAGTTGATGAAAAACAATTGGATTTTAAGAGTTCCCAAGCAGCATCTGAGTGAACTCCTATGAAGGTGTTGAGATAACCATGCATTAAAGAAGGATTTAGGTGTGGTTGCAAAACTTAATGAATATATTTCCATAACGTTGTCTCCAACTGAGTGATAAGCAAACACCATTCTCAGATTCCAACTTAAAAGCATGTAAACTGACCCAATGCCCACACAAGATACTCGAACTTTCATGAGATCATGGAAAATTATACAACAAATGGAAAAGGTGACATTGCATACTTGGAGTGACAGAACAAATTTACTTATCTATACACCATCTTAAGAGTTTAGTAAATTATATACGACTTAAAATTTTGAAAGGAACCCCTCATCATAAATGAAAAATCCACAGAAAAGGAGATCCACAAGACAACGAAATGAGTTTATTAGTAATAAAAAAATAAAAATAAAAACAAAAAAAACAAGGAAAATCAATCTGCTATACAGTGATGCCAAAGGACATCTCAACATAAATTAAAATTTGACACTGCATGGAATAAGGATGATTACTAGGACTAACAGATGAAATACTCAATAATTAGACACAAAGATTCTATTTTGTATTGGAATGACCGATATCACATAAAAACCCCAAACTCCTGAATAAACGAAACAACAAAAAATCACTGAACTAATGCAAGCAATGCAGGTCAGAGTATGTACCTTCCGATATGCCAGTAAATCTGCCAAAGGAATTGACATTGCCATCTTCACAGCAATATCAAGAGCATCAACAAGAGCTCTATCACCATAAAGTTCAAACACACCATAGTTGACATAGTTTCCAGAGAGTGCTGTAATACAAAAATAAATCATAGAGATGAAGCAAAAAGGGCGCCATCAAAACTTTTGTTCATTAAACTTAAACTGCACGATAGTATGGTTAACATACAGGTAACCGACTCTGCTTTAATATAATAACTTCAGATAACATAAATGTTTCACTGTTCTCCTAGTTATATAATAACTTCAGATAACATACAAGTGGATTTTTCTTTCTGCCTCTACTATATGCAATGAATACTAATGTAAGAAATCAATGTAGATGTGCTGAAGGGGTCCTTGGCATTTATAGTAACATGCTGAGAAATTAATACAAAGAATGAAGAGAAGAGTACTGGAGAAAAAAAACATTTATAGAAACAAGCTGAGAAATGGTCTGGAAAAAAAAAATATATCAACATTTTCCCTTCTGTACTCAGCTTGCCATCTTGGGATGTAATTTTGCTCCACATCAGCAAGCTTTTTTTAAAAGCTTCATAACTAAACCTTGAACTTAGGGATGATAACTGGAAGTACTAAATTAAAAGAGAATTGCATCACAAGGGATAAACCACTTCCAAAAAATAGGGATAAACAACCAGCACCAATTATCTGAGCACTTGGAACCAGAAACTTATGGCAGAGAACACAGAACAAAGGTTGTTTTCACTTAAAAGTTCAAACAAACAAATTTATGTATGCATCAAACATCCAATGGAAGTTTCACTTCCCTATGTTTACAAGGACAACCAAGGAAGACTGTATTCCGAGATATAGACCTGACGGAACAAATATAGATGTCCCAATAAAATATTAAACTAATAAAGTACAACAGTCAAAACATATTTACACACAACCACCCAACAAAACTAAAAACAGAGAAGAAATTAAGCAGATACCTTTTGTAAGAATACTCCAACAAATCCAAATTCCCTTATACTTGAAGGCATACATATTTGCCTGATTGGGAAAAGACAAAACCCTTGCTCCATAAGACACAATCAGCTTGCTGACTTCCCGGAAGAGCAATATTCCATTGGGAGATGATGGATCAAAGACCAATCGTTGGGATTTGTTCAACACCAACTCAGCCATGAATTTCAACAAAGGGGTTGTTACCTGTATCATATTCTTGTATAAAATATTCATTTATTGTGGAATGGGGAAAGTTAAATTTCTATATGCAATGAGTTGTTTAAGATTATGAAACACGTAATACTAAAATCACCAACAAGAATATTAAGCCACTGCAAGAAAATTGCATGAAATAGCTAACCAAACCCACTAATAGACAAATCAAGGACAGAGTTTAAATGTTACCCTTCATACAGCTAGCCAAAACTTTTTCAAAATGCAGATAGAAAGTTAGCTGACACATTCTTGTGTTTTTTGAGCGGGGACTTCAAATTTCAAAGTTGCAGATATACCAAAAATATTTTATTTGTACAAGTTCAAGCACCTAAAGAACTCATACGTACCATAAGATGGTAACTTGGTAAGACATCACGATTCCATTCATAAATTCGAAACAACCGCTAAACTCTTCTAAATATGGAATTATACGTAAAATAACAGTTAACACTTGCTCCCTGGATATCACTGCATGGATGTGGGATGGCAGTTTGCCCCTTACCTCAGGAGTATCAGCCCAATGTGCAACGCCTTTTAACAGAACAGGCATGTGTGCTGGATATAACCAATCAAAAAGGAAACCATATGTTCTTCGACTGAATAAAAAGAAAAACCAGAGTAAGGAATAGTAACTGCAGATTCTGTAAACATTATGTAACATTGTAATAAAAATAAGCAACCTGTTTGTCGCCATTGCTATCCCTCTGAGATCACGCATCAAACCAATCAAAGCATATTTTACAACATCTGACCGGAACATGGCATCTGGAGTGCCTTCTAAATTGATGAAAACCTAAAGAAGCATAACCACCACCAATACATCAAAATGTTATGTGAATAGGAAATCTAATCCAATTTCAAGACACTACTAAGCTACAAATCAACACTTGTGCCATGCAAAAAACATGCATCGCTCCCTTTTCTCCTATCCTACTACATTACAAAATACTGAATGGCCAAATTGTGGAAAGTTCAAATTTGGCAAGCAATTCATTATATCTCAACAATTTCTGTATTACAATATATAAAAACATTGCCAACAAATTTGTGGAGAGTTCAAATTTGGCAAGCACTTCATTATATCTCAACAATTTCTGTATTACAATATATATAAACAATGGTTTAGTAACTAAAGTATAACTTTAATACTAAAAATTCCCCCACTTGACTTTTTCACTTACTTTTCTCTAAATTTATTTTCATGCATAATGCATTACATTCATTTATCTCAACTTATTATATGCATAAATGCTGGTCACAGAGAATCAAGCTCTATTGGCTCCTCTAACAAAATAATAAAAAGAAACAATCCTTGAATGAGTAAAACTCCCCACGGTATCATGGCATTCTGTACAAATTTGTGCTAAGCTCTTTATTCGGTTTTCAGTCTGTTACTCTATTATATGAATTTTTAACATCCATGAGGGTTATAAGTTGATGACATATAGTCTACCATTTGGGGTTTATAACTTCCATCCTCTTCTTATGAGCAATGGTTGAATTTCATTTCTCCACCCATACACCTTTTTTGCCACAATGCAGGAATATGAGGGCAAATGCGATTGCATTCCACTGCTAGGTCATAAGATTATTGATTAACAAGTCCACATCTATAACACCTCAGCTTAATAACAGACACTGAAGAACTTAGACTCACATTCTTACTTCTCTTCAAATTCATGCTAATGATCAGACTCCCCATTAGGGAACTCAGAGAGAGGAACTAAAGAAAGAGAATATTCACAGCCCTCTTAGAAATTATATTCCATTATGAAAAAAATATAAGTCTAACTTCCAGTAAATATCATAGCCTGCGGTTTTAATTTTCGCATTTTTCAACTCAAAAACATTAATATTTTTCATTTTTATATAAATATATACAATTTTTTGTCTGAAATTATACTTGCAATGAAATGTATATTTCCCTCAAAATTCTGATTCATATTATAAGTGTCCACTTTCTCTATAAATATATTAAAAAAAATTGTCCCAAAATGATGTCCACTTGAATTACCAATAATATCACTAAATTTAGTTAGTTAGAACCACTTGAGGTTGTTCCACTGTAACCAAATGGACCCCCTATAATGGAGAAAACTCAATCATAACTAACCAATCCTTATTTTTCACAAAAATAGGAAAGTGGACACGAGTGATATATTTATACTACGAAAAAATGTAGAAAGGATAGCGTACATATAAGGTTAACAGTATACCTGCAATAGCCGATCCATTGAATTTTTAAATTTCAAAAGGCTATCCTCCATGAAAATCAGGGAGCCAATTGTGTAATAAAATTTTGTTCTGCTGCCAGAACATCTTTGGTCTTCGAGGAAAGGAAAATGCTCCCTCTGTAATGGATAACAATAAATACTTGCTAAGATATTTATAAAGCTAGAAGATGAAAGTAAATTATGAATAGAAACTTTTCTTGAAGGTGGATATTTACATTATGATGTGAAATTAAGAATTCAATGTTATCCAACTTCAATAGCAGCTTTCCTGTCATATATCTGCACAAAATGCATCCTAGTGTAAATATACATTGGAGAGAATCTATTCAACAAATAAGAGAGATGTCCAGTAAGAGTAAACTTGCCCAGATGCCATTTCACCAAAAAGACTTAAGCTATGGTCCATGACTTCTTCACACTGCACAAAGGTTTAAGTTATTACATAGACTGGATTCTTGAAACAAAAAGTAGCTGAAAATAAATTATGAACTAGTACCTCTGTATATGACTTTAGATTTGTAACAATCTTTCCAACAATAACATTCAACAGAAGTAGATGATCATTAAGACCAAGAAGCTGAGATAGTCGTAAATATAGCTGCTGCAATAGAAGTAGAACCTAATGTTGATAAAATTTCTGAAGAACAAACATGACTAAAAGCAGTTTTGAACTCAGTTACATTTACCTTAGAAGAATGCATAGCCTGATCCCCAATATAGGACTTTCTGAAATGCTGAAAGAAGGTGAGGATAGCACGATCAAGTCTCTGCTTGCTTATTTCACCATATCTCTGCAAGATCCCAAGGATTACAAAAAAAAAAAAAAAAAAAAAAAAGAGGATTAGGACAATCCTTTTCTAAATATAAGGTATAATTCAAATGAACATAGATATATCCTCTCTTGTTAAGATGCATGTTAAAAAAGCGATATTATGTGCAAGAAAAAAGAAATGGATAACAACAATCTCTCAGATAGCATTCAATTTTTTTTTTTTTGGTCGACAGTAAACATCCTTAATTTAAGGTGTGTACTTGCAAAAAGATGTATAAATAAATAAATAAAAACATATATCTAGAACTAATTGACAACAAAAGGAGCAAGAAAGACAAGTACTGTTGGAATTTGTAGAGAGTAAGCATAACATGTTGGGTCCAGCTGGATGAAGCAAAACAATTTCAACTCTTTCCAAGAAATAAAACATTGAGTGCATGGGGATAGGAAAGCTTATTAGAAAATAGACACAAATGAAACTTCTGCATCTTCAATAAGAACTATGTAAGGAAAAAAAACCTATCAGAGCTTCTAATGCTAGATTTCTCCTTCATACTGGGAAATGCATCACCAACAACAATTGTGGCAAGTCCTTCACAATGGCTAATTGTCCATCCATATTAAATCTTGTATTCAACAAGTATATGGTCAATATTTTCTAAGCTAAAACTTGTTTGCCAACCACCTAAAGCTGGAAACTAGAATGTTTCTTATGACTTCACAGAAGAAATTTAAAGTTCAGTCAAGCAAACGGACATCATAGCTGTATCAGTGTAGGCCCAACCCAGTCCAAGGTTTTGGATGATTTTCTAGAACCAATATTTTCACTATCTCCATGACTATCCTTAATAGTACTCAATTATGGTAATCAGTATTGACATTTATAACCAACAAAAACTGAAGCACACAAATGACATAACCCAAGAGTTGTCACAAAGTATGTGTTGGCCTGGCTTCTTGATCAAATACTAGGTAGGAGAAGCTGGAAAAAGTTATTAATTGAAGTTTGATGAACATGGCAGAAGATCAGCCTCAGTTTAGAGTTTCAAGAGCAGAATCAACAAATGATGTTTCTCATTGAGCTTCAGTGTAAACTGGTGTGAAGTTTAATGATTATTCCGAATAGAGCTTCTTGAACAGCTTTATTTGTGTGAAGATTCAATTCTAAATTTAGTAGAATTAGGAAAGTTAGTGAAATTAGGAAATATATGGTTTTTAGGAAAATTTAGTTTAATCTTCTAGTCTAGTATATTTCCTATTTGCAGTCTTAATCTCCTATATAAAGGAGTTTCTCTTGTACCAGTTATCACAAGCCATCCAATCGATAAAATAAATTTAACAACTTGAATAAATCTTCTGCCACATCTCTGGAATGCAGCCCTTAATTACTTTTTTTTTTATAGATTACCATAATCGAGTACTTCTAAAAATAGTCTTGGGAATAGTAAAAAACTTGGTTCTAGAAAATATTATCCAAAACCTTGTTCCGGGTTGGGTTTACACTGATACAGCTGTGATGTCCTTTTGCTTGATTGAATGTCATATTGCTTCCGTAAGGTCATAGGAAACAATCTCATTTCCGGGTTTGCGTGGTTAGCAAACAAGTTTTAGCAAAGAAAATAGTGACTATATACTTGTAGTTGTAGATTAACAAGTTTTAGAATGGAAAGACCAATTCTCAATGGAAGCTATTGTGAGGTTTAATTGTTATTCTGATTAGAGCTTTTTGTGCAGCTTTACAAGAATAAATCTTCTGAAACATCTCTAGATTTGCAGCCCTTAATTACTCTTTTTTTCAGGCTCAGAAACAAAATCATAGTGATGTGTAGCAGTAACAGCACACTAATCTATGCATCAAACGAGCAAATAGAAAGTAGCAATGGATAATAGTTAACAATTTTAATGTGTTGATGATGTATAAAAAATCATAACATTAAACACACAAAAGGATATGTTTCTATAATGGATAATAATTACTTAGTTGGGTATGTGTAAATGTATAAACAACTCAAGATTGTTCTACTAAGAAACTGATATTTCAAGCAAAATGAAAAGGCATTCTAAAAAAAAAAAAGTAGCATCATCTTGATGATTACCTGACTGTATAATCCACTGTCAGTAACACTTATCAATTGAAAAACGCGTGCTGAGAGTTCAGCATCAAGTATCTCTTGTGATTCCCCACTGCAAGAGCAAAACAAAGCATGATCAGATGAGAGCCATGTTATCCTCAGATATCTATGGTGGTGATCAGAAATAGTTACAATGTTCACCTAGAACCAATAGTTTGCTTTGTCTTAAGAATGGCAGCAATGATATGAACCATCCAAGCGAGTTTTGCTTCAGCAATACAAAGGTCATTGCTATTTGCAAATCGTGATACATTTGCTCCTTCCTGTACGAAACAAAATAAAATGCTTGTCGGACCAGAATCATCATAGAAATTTTCAGAACTATCTTAATGAACACAAGCCTTTCCGAGAACCGTACAAGACCATACCATATATGTCTGCAGAATAGGCTCCAAAGTCTTCATAATATATGGACTACAAGTTTCATACTGCAGCTCAAAAAATCAGACAGTTGAATTAAGAAGCCTTACTTCTAACAGGTATGTAATTATATGTTACTCCCTCAGTCCCAAAATGGAGGTCTTTTTTCCCATTTAGGAAGTTAGTTATTCAAGAATTACCAATAATATCTCTACAGTAAGTTAGTTATAACTGATTGAGTTTGTTACAACAAATTCACATGGGGCACATAGGGAAATGCCCAACATTAACTCGCCTCTCCTTGATTTTTTCAAAAGAGGAATACAAGACACATCTTGGGACGAAGGGAGTAACATTTAAAGTAGATATAGTAGATCATTGAAAATTCTTAGACCTGTGATCTGCAAAGATTGGGAAAGAACTCAAGCTGATCTTGGAGAAGTTCCACATTGTCAAGGGGATTTTCTAAGAGTTCGTCCTGTAACTCAAACTGCAACAAAGAAAAGAGTAAATAATTTATTCATGTTGCAGGATGATATATGATACATAACCTGGTCAGCTACAAAATGCTATCTCACCTGCGCAGCATCAAATCTTGAAGAAACAAAACCTTCGATGATCTTTGGCACATATTCATCAATCAGGATAGGTTTGTCACTCTTCATATATGGTATGGATGTCACCAATCTTGACCACAGTCCCAGAAGATAATAAACACTGCTGCTGGCCCACTGGTCAAAACATGTTGGATTGACAAGAGACACGTAAATTAAAATTATATTTTTTTAAATGAACAATGTTTATTACACAACTGCTTGGACAATAAATCCCAAATTAACCTGCCAAGACTGCAGAGACTTCAATGTAAACTCTGCTACTAAACGTATCCACTCACTATAGCCTTCAACATTAACAAGCTCTGATAACTGTACCATTAGTTATTCATAAGAGAAACAGTCAGTGACATTAGGCTAAGCAAGACAATTTGCCTCACATATAAAAAAAGAAAAAAGAAAAAAAGGAACTATATAACACAAACATGTCAAGGATGTAGAAATCCAAACCAGCATCACAGCAACAAAGAATTCTAAAAGAACAATATGTTATTTATATTTGCATTTCTTTAATAGAAGACCACCTTGAACATGCGTGATCTTATTCACTTGATTGGCTTCCTCCAAATAGGATAAGTAGAATAATTTGCATAAAGATCTTTGTAAGTAACAAATATCATAGTTCACATGGCCATTGTAGATGACGATGGGCGCGGGTTTAACCAGATAAGCAGATATAAATACAAATACAGGCATTAAATGTACGTGTGATTTAGCAAGAGACAGTACATCACCTGGTAATTCACTTTAAGGCGCCCGAGAAGACAACAGTATACATGATAATTATCATGATCAGCAAGACCTGTCTCCAAGCAAAAAAATAAAAAGCAAATTCCATCAAGTTGGAATAAGAATGAATATCAAGCCTATAAAATTCAAATAAGGCACCAAATGTTGATACTACAGAAAGCTATATGAATGGGATAGTAACATAATATCAGAACAAATAAAAAGCTTTAAGCGTATCTGTTAATTAAATTAAAACCTTAAAGAGATCATTGAGTTACTCCAACCCAAAGGCTTAAACTTATAGGTGGAGGTAGAGTTGGCAATTTAAGCCAAAACACACAACCCGGCGCGAACGCGACACAATTTAAGTGTGTTTGCGCGCAACATATTCATAATCACGTTGGAGAGTCCAACACGATTAAAAGGTGCGACCTATTCGTGATGAACCTGTGAAACAAACACAACACATTTACACTATCATTAGCATATAATATGTCTCCCCTTTCTAATTTCTTTTCATCTCATTTCCTCTTTCTCACTCACAACCCTACACCTATTGTCCAAATTATTGCGTCTAAGGTCCGAGAGTGAAAGAAGGATATGAGAGCAACATCTAATGCATGTAAAAAATGGCCAAAAATGGAGGTTCTCATTATCGGCCAAAATGTGGTTAGTACATTTGAAACGAGCCCACAATCAATTCTCATCCCTTCGTTCTAACCTACATCGTCATGGGCCAGTCCAAAATTGTTTTCTTCTTTGGAATCTTTCTATCTTTAGCCAATATTAGTATTTGAGTATTTTTAGAATAGACAATATTAGTATTGGGGTGAGTTTTAAATATTGAAATTGATTTATAGAACAAAAGAAAAAAAAAACGTAATTTCATCTCATGGATCTTATTTGTTGAAGTTGTGCATCATGATCAACTGCAACTCACCTCATCCCTTGTTTATTAAGGTGTCGTGTTTAGCTTGGTCTATATATCACATATTTAACATCTAACAGGACGTGAACACAACATATCAAAATGAATTGACAAAACTCTAGGTGGAGGGCCTAATTGTGTAACAAGCAGTCTCAATTTCAGTGTACAATACTTAAACAGTCTCTCTCACATGCTTACATGCAAGTAGGGAGGCAACAAAAATGAGCCCACCAAACCAACTCTAATATCATGTTAAGTTTTCAATCCAAACACTTAAGCTAATAGGTGAAGAGTCCTGAGTCCAACTGCTATATCAGGCGATCTCAAGCTACAGACACTATCATTGTGGGATACTTCAACAGAGATAACACTTTCAGGACAAGGATAACGGTTATGGGTTGGGAATACATAATTCTGAAAAAGTGAGGATACTTTAGATGTATTCTATATTCTCTGCATGTACCCTATGATAGAAACTGAGTTAATAAATTTAAGAAGGAAAAAATGCACACAAATCATAACAATCAAAGTTTATTACATGCAAGAAAAATAATTACTGTTGTAACATCTTAAGTCCAAGGAGTAATGAGAATCTACTTTTACATGCGAACCACACTTACCTTTTGAAAGATCAATCATATTAGAGATTATAGAATTTCTGTTCTCAGGAATTCCAGTTGATCGCTATTTAATAAAATTAATTATCTAAAAAGACCGAATGAAACTGAGGGGGTGTTCCTCATGTGTATGTTTAGTGGAAATTGATGAATCCCTTCAGCACTTTCATAAACAATGATTATTAAAGATTAGTAGGTTATCTATAGCCAACAAAAAATAATTTGAACTCAGAAGACACGAGAAATCAGGACACCAAAAGAAGACATGAAGCCTTTTGGAACACCCTACCTCCTACTTAGATTCCCTACCATGTGAATCTGAAATTATTCACCTTTGGAAGATGAGGTAGTAAAAAGTATCCCCTCAGTCAATATCATCACTCTAAGACCTTCAAACAATTGCTATAATGTATAGTTCAACAGGGAAACCACAAAGTAATATCATCATGGTTATTTAATAATATCTACTGCACTTCTTTTTCTACCTTATGACCCAGATATATATAACAAACATGGAATTCATCCTACACCAGAATTCAGCAATCAAATGTGAAAGTAACAGGGTTTTCACTGCTAACAGAAAAGATATTTGATTATCAGTAGTAACAAAAGTAGAACTAGAAGTATTATAATATGTAAAAACAAATTTGCAATACATAGGAACAAGAAAATCGTAAGTTAAAGTTATAGAAAAAATATACCAATTAAATCAAAAGAAATATAAAAGACTAATGTTTACCTATTCCAGTTTGCAGAATTTCTTTGGTTCCAGTCATTATATGGGTCAAAAACTCCAATCGTGTTCCTTCACTAGTGAACAATGAACGCTTCACAGATGCCAGTCGCACCAAGCATTCCAAAGCCTGGAGTTCAAGAATTAGAGGAGCCCTAAAAGGTTCATCAGCTAAAAGAAACCTCACTCGAAACATAAAAGTTAAGGAAGAAACCTAAAAATTCTACCATTGACAACACTCGAAACATAGAGAAGTGGGTATGCATTAGAATACTTCATATCAAGGTGCATATAGTACACAAGTTCATTGTAGTATAAACATTCAACTCTGAGCAATAACTAAAACAAGGATAAATCAGGTCCACCGCATGGTTCACATGTGCACAGTGACTTTTAAATAATAACTAAAAGAAGAAGAAAAACAAATAAAAAAAAGAGGGACAAAGAAAGTGGATGAACATTAAAACATGTGTGAGGGAGAATTTTGTTACAAGTATAAGGAATTAAGGATAGGAGAAAAGTTGGCAGAGAGATGGAGAGAAATATCTAAAAGGAGAAGGTGGCAGTGAATACCAACTAAAGTTTAGATGATTCCAGAAGGATCAAGTTAATCACAAATGAAAACATGAAATAAAATTTGCTATAAGCAGATCAGCTTATGACAACAGAGTTTCACTTTAGATACACAGGAAATTCTATAAATGTCGTACAAAATGATATTCACTCCATCACATGACAAACTCTCCAGCATACTTAAGATGGATGTCCCACAATACAGTCCACTTTTCTTACTTGATAATCAACCAATTAGCTCCAATAATACCTCTCTAAACTAACTAGTAATGAAAATTAACAAGGGTACAAGTGGAAAGTCAACTGCTAACGGAAGAAGCCTTGATACTTCCAAATATGTCAAGTTAGGACAGTTATTGTGGGGACAGGAGTAATAAATTGTAATATTATAAGATGTTGGATGGTAAAGAGAACTGTCGCACATAGCAGAAATAGTAGTATTGTTTGGATTGGTACTCAACTAATCATTACCATGGATGCATGTTAAAGTGCCATCAGGAATATAATTAACATGTTCATATGTCACAAATAAAACTGAAAGTAACATGTTTCCTAAGAGATAATATGCAAACCTCCTTGTTCTGAGTGATTGCATAGTAATCAAAAAATATCTTCAACGTTGAAGGATCCTCAAAGACGGACTTCCAGGAGCTTGGAATCTACATGAAACCCCAAACCAAGAAATTTCAAAGCCAAAAACACCAAAAACTGAAGGAAAATATGTAGGTATGTGAGGGAATGAAACAGGAGACTAGCATCTGCACAAAAATGTCAAAGATACCTGAACAGTGCCAATCTCATCTGAACTTTCATCATATGACGTCCCCATAAAATCAAATGACAAGCATTTATGAGAAAGTGAAAGAGCCAGTTCCTGCAACTTGCTTCCAGCTGTAATATATGTGAAAATGAACAGATAAAAAAACAGAAACTAAGTATCCACTAACTTGTGAATGAATAACTCAACTTTAAGAAAAAAAAGCTTCCACTTTACCATCATTTTTTACTTGAAAAAGAGACGTAAGAGATATCTGGAAAATTTGAAGTAGGCACTGATCCCTGAAAGAGCTAGCTATTCTGCGATGATGAGAGAAAGGCATCCCTTGATAGGGCTGACAATGTGTGAAACAATAACAAAGATATCAGCAATCCAAACACTTCATAGATAATTTTCAATTACTAAGGAAGCATGTTGTAATGAAATTGAAAAAGGTGGCATTAAAGAGAGGGAGAAACAAAGCAACAAAAAAGATTTACTAAGCTTATGTATCATGATCACATGTTATATTCATAAAAAAAATAATCAAACGGGAAGTGCAGAATAGATAAATTGCACACCTCTAACTAAAGCAACGTCACGCTACTCAATTACAATAGAAGCATGGTTGGTGGTTTCTGATATACACATATAAGATTTTAATCTGAACAAAGCATCAAATTACAATAGGAAACAATAGGAGGATGCTCATTAGATGATTAAATGGTGTGTAAGATGGACAAAACATGAATAAAAACTCATTGAACAAAAAACAGTTTGCCTAGTTAGGGTAGAGGTGGTAAGGTAAAATGTCAAAAATCTATTTTCTAAAGAATACCGTACCATGAGAGGTCAAAGGAGGAAGAAACACAAGATGAAGGAATAATCACTCTTTTATTGCATTCTTCTCTACCCGTGCAATATATTATGTTTTTACTGTTCAGATCCTAATAATCGAACACTTTCAGATCAACTGATAACTTCTTAAATAAGAGAGGGGCAACAATAGAATCACAGCTTCATCTATAATGAAAATATTTAGTCACCTATTGACACTGACACAGATGGGTGAAAATAAGAAACAAGAATGATCCTTCACTGTGTGGAATAGCATCATCAATCAAGTACCTCTAAATAGAAATCTGAAGTCTCAATTTTCCAGCCATTCTAATTTCTAATTTAAAGTATATATCAAATGAAATAACTGCTATACTAATTCCTAGATATATGCAAGATGCCAAGCTTATATACCAGTCACCAACAAGATCAAGCCATGGATCCTTCGAAGGAGGTAGCATTTTAGCTACTTCATAAAAGCTCATGTATATTATATATTAATCCCATTAATACATAAACTATTTGCTAGATTCTGGCAACACTGACCTGATTCATTTCAGAAACAAGTTGAATCAGCATCTTCAAACCAATCACATAATGACACGGTGCCTGATGAAAGCAAACAAGATACATTAACAATGAGTATTTCTACATAAATAGTAAAGGTGGGTTGCAAAACCCTAATGGTTCAAGCCACAAAATCAATAGTACACATAATAACAATAACCACCTAGATCACTACAATACTTGATAATTGATATACTCAAATAGTATGATAAAATTGTTTTACCCATGAAATGACTGGATTATTTGAATACAGTTGGACCCTAATAACACAAATACTCCTAAAACAGATCATAATCTTGTAAAATAGAAATGTCTATCTATAGCTAACATGTCGACATTACAATTCATAAGGACTAGCTGAAACTGTAGAATTTAATTCAAATAAGATATACCAAATAATTTGCAGACAAGCACATATGCCACAGACATCCACAAATATCAGAAGTCTTTAAATCAAACGCATTCAAACATTTTGGAAATGTTTTGCTGAATGATAAACTTCCAAGAAGTTGAATAGGAGAGAATCCATAGACAGGCAGATTTCAACCTTAATTTCAAAATTATTGGAGGTTGCAACTTATTTGACACTTTGAGACAGAATAGTGACTTGAGTAAACTTGTCTCAAAGAGATTAATCCAACAGACATGATACGTACAAAAGTTAGAAACAAGAACCTGTAAGCACTAAAGAATCTTACATTTGTTCACAAACATTGTCCAATGTAAGTGATAAAAACAATCCACTATATGAACATAATGATAACAATAACAAACACAAAAACCATTACCACTATGTCACCATAAAACTGTTAGTAATCTGACATCATAAGAAGGTGCCCCTACACAAACATACGATATAAACCACAAAATAAATGTATAATGGAATATCACACTCAATGTACTGAAAGTCATAGTATTATATGCAAAAGCCACATCACCTGATTCAAGAAATTCACTGCCTCTTGAACTACTTCCCTGAACTTGTCATCATCCAACCACCCAGACTTTGTAACTCGACAAAAGAGTTGGATTAGAGATCCAATTACATAACTCTCCAAGTCAGGTCCTCTAGTAGCGAGATAGTTCATAAGATAATTTCCTTCAGACAAAATTCAATAAGATCAATTTTGGAAAGAGTAAAATAGAAGATAAAATGTCGTATGAAAAAACAATAATACGGAAATTTTATTGCAACTTCCATCCTAGAAGTTTTCCACTTTTAACATATATCATAGGTTATCATATGGCCCAAAGACATGATTGAAAACAAACAAATATGGTCAGCCAGCAGTGCATCACAAGATTTCCTCGTATGAGTAGTCAAAGATAACATCTTTAAGGAAACAAGAGAATTACGAATATCAATCCGGAGCTGCAAAGGGAGGCTCTGCTCTGTCACTTGCTTCAACAAGCTTGAACTAGCCAGCATCAATGCATAGGGTGTTAATGCATTATCCAGGATGTATTGACATTGTGAAATGTAGTCAGTATTCATGGAGAAACATTTAAGAGTCCTCTCAGCATGAGCTCGTTCAGCAGAGTCCTGTGAATTGTAAAGTCTTTCGCACAATGCTTCCAATTGTGCTAAGCTCTCCATTTCTGACTGCTTAAGAAGAATTTCCCAAAGTTCAGGAGATCAAGCACTCACCAAAAAAGAATTCAGTTCTTTCTCCTTTCCCACGTATAACCAATACACATCTACAAATTTCCAATGAAAATGCAAGTATATACTTAGAGGGGAAGGGAAAAAGAAAACGGGAGACAGAAGATGTAACTGTAAAACAGGTCTTACTTCAATTCAATTGTGAGATTGCAGTCAAAATTGAACTGAATTGTATATAAGATTACTAAAATGTCAATTGTTTACATATGTACAGGATAGCATTTTTAAGTCTAGAAATGTTTTCAATTACAAGGGGCACTCAAAATAAAATGAGAACTCTAGATAAAAAGCCCAGGCAACTGGTTGTCAGCAAATTCAGCCAGAACAGAACCTAGTCCAAGAGAAAATGACAGCTCCAGTCCTGAGACAAGGGGCAAACGTGTCAATGGTACAGCATTTAAATCATATACAACTAAGTTCCAAATGCTTCAGAGTCAGCCCATTCTACAATAAAACAAGTCCAGCACACAAGGGGAGGGAGGGAATATTCACCAAATGGCCACAGAAAAATCAGGTATGCAACAACAAAAATGAGAAACGGATACACAAACAGGAAAACATGGCAATGCTTTACCCACAATCAGATCATAGAATGATAAAATGTGTGGATGGAATAATTTTAATTACAACGTACACTCTGCTTTGTAACCATATTCATCCTTACTGCTACTAAGAAAACTGGTTACACACCAACCTTCAACTATACAAAAATATTCATCAGGTAAGGTCTCGCATGTGCACACGGAGAAGAAAACACAACATCCAATTTTATACTAAAAGTAAGAATTTATTTACGTTATATTACCATCCCGCACATCAGTAAGGGTATAGTAATATGAAATACAGTTACAGCCATTAAGGATAAGTAATATTAAAAAAAAAAAAATAAGTGAAATGTATCGCTTTCTAGAGCAGATAAAAATGAACATAAGTTGCATTTTTATTTTTTACTAGCTTATATTTCTTATTTATGTGCTTTGATTTCAGGGATCTTCTGGCTTTATTGGAGTAATAATTTAATAATTTCCGACATTTTAGGTGGAAGTTAAGGCGGGATTATAAAGTAAGTTATTTCTTCCAGATCCTTTCATTTAGTAGGCTCATTATGAATAACCAGAGATCCGTTATCCAGGTATTTCCTTTCTAACCTACTTCCTTCCATTTCCTGTTAATTCTTCTGTGCCACAAATCCTGTTGAAGTGAATGAAAAGTACTAAATTAACCTACAAGTCAAACAACTCATCCCGGCATACATTAATTTACAAAATCATGTACCAGATTCCACTCCACTCCAATTCAAAAGTACCAAAAGAGCATTCACTCCAACCAATCAATAACTAAAATTTCGCAGCACGAAGTCACGAACAGATGGTATTGCATCAATCACACCCACAAATAATCACATATCTCCTTGTTGCATAGCACAAACATGCTATACACACAAGAATGCGATGGATAAGTAATTAACAGGAGTTTGCAATACAGCAGAATACAAAATTAAAGAGAGTTAGAATTAAAAGTAAAGTCAAAATCAGAATCAAACCACACAAGCAAGCAAATGAAGCCCATCTAAAGCCAAATGTTCATTAGTCATTCATTACATATCCATGTTTTTAGTCATTTTCTATTCTGATGAGCAAAGCCACAGTCAAAACAATCAAAGCTGATGAAATCATTCAATCAAACAAGAACTGAGAAATTTAAGTGACATTGATTCAACATTATACACCAGAACCATATCAAAAAAACAAAAAAATCCACCACGCATAGACACAAGTGCATCATTGCATGCATACAGGTACAGATATAAATGTTTCCCTAAGACAGCGATTCGAAATTTAATGCAAAAAATGATTTAAAAAAAATCTGTGAGGATCAGCAATTGAATCGTTGTGTTGATGTAGGGTGTAAATGATTGGGAATGATATGAATTGAATAGCAGCAGTTTCTTGCCTGCAAAATCCACTGATTTTCTTGGTCGGAGGCTGTTTGGATAGCGAGAAAATGAAATGCAAAACCCTATGGAGAAATGAAAGTATGTAAGAAGTTTAGGAGAGAGAGATGGAGGCGAAGGCGTGAAGAAGCAAAATTTGGCCGACTTGGATGTTTTATTGCCGCACGGCGAAGATTATTTGTGGTTTCTTTTCTTTGCCCATAAACTCTTTGAAACTACACATTGACCCCAATATTATGGCTAATTGTTTGTGTTGCGTCTTCTTTTCTGTTTATTTCATTTTCGGCATACTCAATTTTTTGGTACAATTTTGATGAGTAAAAAGTTATCAATATTAGATAGGAGTGTGGATTTCGAGCTCGGCCATGTCATGGAAGCAATTTCAGATAGTGACTTTTCTTATTTTAAGCTTAACTCTGTCTCTCAACTAGGCAATTGTTTGTCTAACTAATGACGTTTTGTTTAAGCCAACGGCAAAATGAAGATGTTTTGTTCTAAAATTTACGTGAATTTTGAGTCAAGATTTCAAAATTTACTTTGGTTTTGAGATTAAAAGTAAAACATGTATGCGGCACTATAAAAGAGATTCACTTTATGAATAGAGAAATGAAACCGGTATCATGTAACTAGTAATTAATATAAAAATATCTAACTCATCTTAATAGCCTTTGTACTCGTAAAAAGGCATTATATTTGGTTGAATCGGCAATCGATCTCACATGCATGAACATTTGACTTCATGCTTGGTCACGAGAGTCCTTGTTTTTGCAGTCTCATCAATAATTGTAGAGGATAATGTTGACATAATCAACCAGAATCGACAAGCAAAATAAACTTTGAAATAGTAAAACCAAGAAATGTAAAATTTGGACATAGTTTTCGTTAAGAATACATAAAGAAAATGTTCTAAATTTATTTTAATACTTCTTATCAAGCTGAAGCATGAAGATTTTAAATTTTTCATTTGACAACAATTGACGAAAATATGGTATTAAGCGGACATTCTCGATAGCCCTCTTTAAAATAAGAGAGAGTGGTAGTGGAGATGAAATTTGGGCAAATGCATGCATATGCACTCGCAACTGGTTGAAATTCATATGGCGCACTCAAAACAAGCAAACAAACAATACTCAAAATCTTTACCTATGATCCATGTAGTCTTGGCCACTGTTTTAATGGTATTTTGAGCTTTTTATTTATTATTTTCATACACGATTTTTGCATATTTGTATTTTTGTCAGGATTAATTAAGATTAAAGTCAGGATTTTATATATAAACATAATTTTTTCAATGTTGTTAATTATCTTATTGTTTGGTCAATTATTTATATTTGTTTATGCATAGTTGTACATCAACTCAAAGTTACAACCAAAACTGTAAGAACATGAGTGACTTTCGAAGTATAGGCTCGTACTACTCCGATATCGTGAATAGTTTAATTTTCTCTTACGAAATTATTTATGATCATATTCATTGATAACACAAAATAAATTTGTCCTTTTATAGAATAAAATTGACACACAAAAATTAGAATTAGGAAAAATACTAAATTGTGAAATACCAAAATTAGAATACTATAAATTTTCAAAATATCTATTCTACAAACATGCAACAGATGTACCTCCTATGACTCCATATTACTGTTGTTTTGACTAATGTTTATACTTAATACCATGGCATAATTACATCTTCAAAATATGAAGTGTTTTTTCTAATAGAGAATAAGGAATCTAAGCCAACAAATATTTGGTTTAGCCTAAGTCAAGCCAATAAGGTGATGACACCTCATTTAATTTCACTCGTACCCGCCCAAGTGAATTGGTGGGAGCGGAGCGATCCGCCCGGATCCAAGACTTTTATTGATGTGTCATCACCTCAATGATGTGTCATCACCTCATTGATGTCTTAGCCTAAGCCAAAAATAATCTGGTTTAAAATCCTCACCCCTTTTCTTTAAATATAAATGTAATTAACAAAAAGAATTTATGAAATGGACCTTCTTGAAAACCTAATAAACAAAGTAGATCAAAGGATACATCTTCAAAATATGAAATGTTTGTTTATATATAAATGCAATTAACAAAAAGATTTTATGAAATGGACCTCTTGAAAACCTAATAAACAAAATAGGTCAAAGGCCTGTAGAAGTATCATGCCTAGCACCATTTAAAAAGACACTTTGGTCACATTGTCTTCTCAATAGCATTAAGCCTATACTATAAAAATAAAATAAATAATGAACAAATAGTATAACCCATAAATTTTTGTTTAAAAAAAACCATAAAATTGAATCCACTAATCTAAAGTACATATCTGATTTATTTATTTTTTATTATTATTTGATACATTAGGTAGCTTGTGTATATATATAAAAAAATCCTTAGTTAGCAAATTAAATATTTAGATAGAAATTTAATGATCTCACGTTGAAGTTTCAGACGACAATAACAAGATTTTCATTATGGTTAATTGACTTAATTCTTGTGTATCTATAACTAAAATATTTGCACTAACACTGATCGCAACACTTAGCATAAAACAGGTAACTTCTAATCAAGTGCCAATACTTGCATTAAACTTTATTGCAGGCTACTCCGAGTCCAACTTCATAATTAAAGAGTGTCGAAAACTTGGCAAAACATTCACAAGTTCAATCGCTATATTTCGCGAAAGCACATGGGTTGAACAATATGTGTTCATATAGAACTTGCAGCAAGAAGTGACCATGAATGCAATATGATGATAAATATGAGATTCAAATACATTGCCAAAGAATAAATGTGCTCTCGTCACATTGAGCAACATGAATATCAAGAACGAATATGAAACTAAAACTTCATATACCCAACATCAATGCAACCGAATAGGATCCGTCGTTTAATTATAGTGGTCATTTGTGAATGTTAAAATGTTTTTCCCTCCTATGTACACAATCAAGAGAAAATACAGATTCGGACATGGCTACACACAGATAATAATGCATTATTCGAGTAGTTATCTGAGTATCGGCCAAGGACTCATTTAGTTTTACAAATACTTAATCAATGCATATATAACAGAAATCAAAAACACAATGGCGATCACCAGCAGGATCATGTTAAAACAACCACCTTTGGTGCGTTTGTTGAGAACCGCCAGCTTTTTCTGAGCCCACTGTTTCAAGGTAGAGAAAAAAAGCTCAAATGTAACGCAATTTTGGAATATGTAAATTCATGTATATACCATATGGAACTAAAAACAAATAAAAGGGCATCAAGATCATGGAAATATATAAAGTAACATTTCCTTCCGGAGATGGTAATATAAATAATCTAATAAACATTTTGATTGGTTACATAAATAAGATTCAAATCAAACGTATATAATATAATGATAATCAAGATATATTTCCTGTCTCTTCTGTAAAGAATAAGTCGTTGATGATTAAATGACATGAAACAAGCGGACTTTCCTGTTAGAATTGTTGTTGTTTTGCAAACCCACATGCAAAATACATTTGATTTTCCGTTTCTATTTCAACATGTTTTTAACACTACTATTTTGGTTATAATTAAATCATGACACGCCTTCTCGTTGTAGTCTAGTAAATCTGCAGACACTATAACAAATAAGCTTTTCCTTTTCCATTTCAACAAGTTTAGCACTTACTATATTCGACTTCAATAAATAAGATGATTAGTTTTTGGCTGGGTTTTGCTCTAAACTGTGATTTCCAAGGGTTATCTATTATTTAGCATTCATCTTTCATTATTGAACAATAAGAAACTTTGATGTGTGTATACAGATGAATGTTACCAACTATAATCTTGCTAAGTCCAAAAACACACACACACAGTTCAAGCTAAAAGAACATGAATATATGGTCTGACCTGAAGACGGGAATTTGTCGCGTCCACGTCCTGATCCAAGTTATCCTGCACATATGGAAGAAACCAGAGTGTAAATCTAAGACGCTCCTAAAGAATTTTCCACTCAAATAAATGATGAATGAAAAAGAACATCAAGGAAGACAACTAGCAAAAAAAATTATAAAAATAAGAAAAGAACAGAAAAACAACCAGAAGCCTAGTATGCAAGTTTAGTTCCTCGTTGACAGCCAATGCAATATGTTTTGTACTTGTTACAGTTTCCTCCAATTTTTCAAGGCCTTCATCTTGTTCTGTTTCAACGCAAATTATGTTACACAATTCATCAACAAAATATACTAAAACGTCATGCTAAACAAAAAAATAAGTCATCCAAGGCATAACTACATACCTTTCATAACTTGGCGTTGAAGACCAACAATACCATAGTTATCCAAGCCAGCTGTTCTGCTCGCAAGATCATCCTGCTTTTTATCAGACCCGAGCAAACTATCCCTATTACCAAAGCTGGACATGTTAAGAGAAGTAGCCATCTGGTTGGATTTTGAGGTCAGATTGGCAAGCATGTCTTGGCGCCGATTCATCTCTTTCGTTGATCTGTCACATCAGAGCAATGAAAATTATTAACATGTCACTCAAAGCAAAGCTAAAAGAAAGAATCAAGTATCATGTGAACCAAGGTACTCAACAATTCGTTTCATGCATAAGTCAAGTATAAATAAATTAAGCTTTAAATGTTCTTCAAAAGATTGTATAGGCTACCTTATGTTGCTCTGCATCTCCTTTACCATATTTCTTTCATGGTTTTCTAAGTACTATAGCTTTATTGTCGATTTAATAGGCAAGAATTAAAAAAATTGTTAAAAGGAAAGAATTGAAAATGCAAAGTTTATGCAGTTGAGGTGCAAATGGCAACAACAACGTCTCCAATTACTGGTGGTGAAGAGGACTTCAAAAAAAAGTTGAGATTTTATAAACGGTGTAGGTTGCTGGTGAGATGCTACTTACTAGGTATATGCGATGTGTTAAAGATATCTAGAAGCATGCAGGACGCAAAGAAATCGCCTTTAATTTCGAGACAAAAGACTTCACCAATTGAAAACTAACTCAAAATAAAGAGTACAAATTTGCGTGTATATATGTACAATGGAGCTATGGCACCAATGAGTGCACACATGTTGTTCAATTTTCTTTCTATAAGCTTCACCCATATATTGCACGTATCATCTATGCAAGCAACAACTCAATCAGTTTACTCACATTTGTTGCTTGGTAGGAAGCTTCGACAAAAGTGATTGCAGAGTCTCAAGCTTGGTCCTCAAAATCGTAACCTTTCTCCTAGTCGCAGACAAATGACGCTGCGCCTCCGGTCCTGACTGAGGCAACGAACTCTTTCCCGAGATCAAATTGTTGATTTCCTCAGCAAGTTTTGAGGCTTCATTAAACTCCAGCATCCATGGATCCGAAGGTGACACCATTGTAGCTGAAACACGAAAACTAGGTCTCACACTTCAAACCAATCAGTCACACAAACACATGAAGAAAACAAACTGAAAATCGGCACAAATTCAATAACTAAAAAGAACTATTAAGAGGTAAAAAGTAGCAAATTAGTATACGTCAAAGCCACAACCATATTCAGGGATTTGAAATTATTCTAAACCACCAAAAAAAAAACATAATTACAAATTGATATTTGTTCTGATAACCCCTCACAATTCTTTTGATCGGAAGCAACCTAATGAGGCTATTGTTTGGATTAATTGACATTAAATATAAAATTACAAACCAAATTCCACCAATTATGTGTTATAACCTAAATTTTTTATCTTTGGACACATAATTAGGAGCTGAATTGAAGATTGATGGAAATTAATCTTCAATTCAAACATAAAATGAAGGAATTGTGTGAAAGAAAGATCGATTAAGCAAGAATCGAGTACCTTCGAGAAGACGATGGTTGATGGTTGACGCAGCGCAGGGAAGGAGGAAGGAACCGAAACGGTAGATGGTGGTGTCCTTTTTTGTCTGCGTCTCAATAATTTCTCATTAATGTGCAATTCTCAATAATTTATGTCGGGATTTTCTTTTTCTATTTTTATGTAGGCTGCTATTATAAGAGTATATATACAAAGATAAATTTTGGATTCAACTTTACGTTTCTCCTAATGGTGATTGTTGATGAGGATAAGAACTCTTTATTAACCTATTAATCATAGTTTGATTGGGATTATTATTTCTCTAATACTAGTATTTGACCCCGTGCGTTGCACGGGTAGTGTACCAAGCTTTATAAATAAAAATATTATATATATATGATTATAATATTTGAATTTGTTTTAACTTTAGTAGCTTACTATAATTGTTCATCTATTAGAAATGAGATTCGAAATGTTTGAATCTGTCTCACTTCAATGGTTTATTACA